>FR997820.1:7500-156575 GCA_905475355.2 Clostera curtula | reverse complement strand
GAAAAATGGATTCTAAACCCGTCATCTGATGGATAACACACCAAAAAGGGCGTCTTAGTATTCAGAATCACCGAAAAAGGGGAAACGGGGGTGGTAAACCTAACCATTTCTGACCTAACTCTAAAAAGTTAGGTTAGGTTAGCCTTTTTTTTTCTTTTTTTGCGAAACAATATATATATTTGTGTATATTTATGTGCACTGTGTTGATCACTATCTCGTTTAAAATATCTTGCTACGAAACCAACAAAATACAAAATTTATATCATAGGCGAGATGCGTAGTAACATCGTTAAACTGGAATTATTCAAGGCCATATTTGTCAGTGTTTTAGACCAGAAACAAGTGCTTAAAATCAAACGAAATTCATATATAGCGGTACTACATAGAATTCAGAAATAAAAATCAAAGCTTGCCACAAATAAAACTTTTTTTATACATATTTTGGGCACAGAGTTGATGACCCCGGTCAACGACAACGGGTGGGTGTGGCGGGGCAAAAATCGTTTATTGCAGAAAAACGGATTTTAAACCGGTCATCTGATGGATAACACACGAAAGAGGGCGTCTTAGTATTCAGAATCACCGAAAAGGGGGGGAACGGGAGTGGTAAACCTAACCATTTCTGACCTAACTCTAAATAGTTAGGTTATGTTAGCCTTTTGTTTTTTTTGCAGAAAAATGGATTCTAAACCCGTCATCTGATGGATAACACACCAAAAAGGGCGTCTTAGTATTCAGAATCACCGAAAAAGGGGAAACGGGGGTGGTAAACCTAACCATTTCTGACCTAACTCTAAAAAGTTAGGTTAGGTTAGCCTTTTGTTTTTTTGCGGAAAAATGGATTCTAAACCGGTCTTCTGATGGATAACACACGAAAGAGGGCGTCTTAGTATTCAGAATCACAGAAAAGGGGGAACGGGAGTGGTAAACCTAACCATTTCTGACCTAACTTTAAATAGTTAGGTTATGTTAGCCTTTTGTTTATTTTGCAGAAAAATGGATTCTAAACCCGTCATCTGATGGATAACACACCAAAAAGGGCGTCTTAGTATTCAGAATCACCGAAAAAGGGGAAACGGGAGTGGTAAACCTAACCATTTCTGACCTAACTCTAAAAAGTTAGGTTAGGTTAGCCTTTTGTTTTTTTGCGGAAAAATGGATTCTAAACCGGTCTTCTGATGGATAAACACACGAAAGAGGGCGTCTTAGTATTCAGAATCACCGAAAAGGGGGAACGGGGTGGTAAACCTAACCATTTCTGACCTAACTCTAAAAAGTTAGGTTAGGTTAGCCTTTTGTTTTTTTGCGGAAAAATGGATTCTAAACCGGTCTTCTGATGGATAACACACGAAAGAGGGCGTCTTAGTATTCAGAATCACCGAAAAGGGGGACCGAGAGTGGTAAACCTAACCATTTCTGACCTAACTCTAAATAGTTAGGTTATGTTAGCCTTTTGTTTATTTTGCAGAAAAATGGATTCTAAACCCGTCATCTGATGGATAACACACCAAAAAGGGCGTCTTAGTATTCAGAATCACCGAAAAAGGGGAAACGGGGGTGGTAAACCTAACCATTTCTGACCTAACTCTAAAAAGTTAGGTTAGGTTAGCCTTTTTTTTTTTTTTTGCGAAACAATATATATATTTGTGTATATTTATGTGCACTGTATTGATCACTATCTCGTTTAAAATATCTTGCTACGAAACCAACAAAATACAAAATTTATATCATAGGCGAGATGCGTAGTAACATCGTTAAACTGGAATTATTCAAGGCCATATTTGTCAGTGTTTTAGACCAGAAACAAGTGCTTAAAATCAAACGAAATTCATATATAGCGGTACTACATAGAATTCAGAAATAAAAATCAAAGCTTGCCACAAATAAAACTTTTTTTATACATATTTTGGGCACAGAGTTGATGACCCCGGTCAACGACAACGGGTGGGTGTGGCGGGGCAAAAATCGTTTATTGCAGAAAAACGGATTCTAAACGGTCATCTGATGGATAACACACGAAAGAGGGCGTCTTAGTATTCAGAATCACCGAAAAGGGGGAACGGGAGTGGTAAACCTAACCATTTCTGACCTAACTCTAAATAGTTAGGTTAAGTTAGCCTTTTGTTTTTTTTGCGAAAAAATGGATTCTAAACCCGTCATCTGATGGATAACACACCAAAAAGGGCGTCTTAGTATTCAGAATCACCGAAAAAGGGGAAACGGGGGTGGTAAACCTAACCATTTCTGACCTAACTCTAAAAAGTTAGGTTAGGTTAGCCTTTTGTTTTTTTGCGGAAAAATGGATTCTAAACCGGTCTTCTGATGGATAACACACGAAAGAGGGCGTCTTAGTATTCAGAATCACAGAAAAGGGGGAACGGGAGTGGTAAACCTAACCATTTCTGACCTAACTTTAAATAGTTAGGTTATGTTAGCCTTTTGTTTATTTTGCAGAAAAATGGATTCTAAACCCGTCATCTGATGGATAACACACCAAAAAGGGCGTCTTAGTATTCAGAATCACCGAAAAAGGGGAAACGGGAGTGGTAAACCTAACCATTTCTGACCTAACTCTAAAAAGTTAGGTTAGGTTAGCCTTTTGTTTTTTTGCGGAAAAATGGATTCTAAACCGGTCTTCTGATGGATAACACACGAAAGAGGGCGTCTTAGTATTCAGAATCACCGAAAAGGGGGAACGGGGGTGGTAAACCTAACCATTTCTGACCTAACTCTAAAAAGTTAGGTTAGGTTAGCCTTTTGTTTTTTTGCGGAAAAATGGATTCTAAACCGGTCTTCTGATGGATAACACACGAAAGAGGGCGTCTTAGTATTCAGAATCACCGAAAAGGGGGAACGAGAGTGGTAAACCTAACCATTTCTGACCTAACTCTAAATAGTTAGGTTATGTTAGCCTTTTGTTTATTTTGCAGAAAAATGGATTCTAAACCCGTCATCTGATGGATAACACACCAAAAAGGGCGTCTTAGTATTCAGAATCACCGAAAAAGGGGAAACGGGGGTGGTAAACCTAACCATTTCTGACCTAACTCTAAAAAGTTAGGTTAGGTTAGCCTTTTTTTTTTTTTTGCGAAACAATATATATATTTGTGTATATTTATGTGCACTGTATTGATCACTATCTCGTTTAAAATATCTTGCTACGAAACCAACAAAATACAAAATTTATATCATAGGCGAGATGCGTAGTAACATCGTTAAACTGGAATTATTCAAGGCCATATTTGTCAGTGTTTTAGACCAGAAACAAGTGCTTAAAATCAAACGAAATTCATATATAGCGGTACTACATAGAATTCAGAAATAAAAATCAAAGCTTGCCACAAATAAAAACTTTTTTTATACATATTTTGGGCACAGAGTTGATGACCCCGGTCAACGACAACGGGTGGGTGTGGCGGGGGCAAAAATCGTTTATTGCAGAAAAACGGATTCTAAACCGGTCATCTGATGGATAACACACGAAAGAGGGCGTCTTAGTATTCAGAATCACCGAAAAGGGGGAACGGGAGTGGTAAACCTAACCATTTCTGACCTAACTCTAAATAGTTAGGTTATGTTAGCCTTTTGTTTTTTTTGCGAAAAAATGGATTCTAAACCCGTCATCTGATGGATAACACACCAAAAAGGGCGTCTTAGTATTCAGAATCACCGAAAAAGGGGAAACGGGGGTGGTAAACCTAACCATTTCTGACCTAACTCTAAAAAGTTAGGTTAGGTTAGCCTTTTGTTTTTTTGCGGAAAAATGGATTCTAAACCGGTCTTCTGATGGATAACACACGAAAGAGGGCGTCTTAGTATTCAGAATCACCGAAAAAGGGGAAACGGGAGTGGTAAACCTAACCATTTCTGACCTAACTCTAAAAAGTTAGGTTAGGTTAGCCTTTTGTTTTTTTGCGGAAAAATGGATTCTAAACCGGTCTTCTGATGGATAACACACGAAAGAGGGCGTCTTAGTATTCAGAATCACCGAAAAAGGGGGAACGGGAGTGGTAAACCTAACCATTTCTGACCTAACTTTAAATAGTTAGGTTATGTTAGCCTTTTGTTTATTTTGCAGAAAAATGGATTCTAAACCCGTCATCTGATGGATAACACACCAAAAAGGGCGTCTTAGTATTCAGAATCACCGAAAAAGGGGAAACGGGAGTGGTAAACCTAACCATTTCTGACCTAACTCTAAAAAGTTAGGTTAGGTTAGCCTTTTGTTTTTTTGCGGAAAAATGGATTCTAAACCGGTCTTCTGATGGATAACACACGAAAGAGGGCGTCTTAGTATTCAGAATCACCGAAAAGGGGGAACGGGGGTGGTAAACCTAACCATTTCTGACCTAACTCTAAAAAGTTAGGTTAGGTTAGCCTTTTGTTTTTTTGCGGAAAAATGGATTCTAAACCGGTCTTCTGATGGATAACACACGAAAGAGGGCGTCTTAGTATTCAGAATCACCGAAAAGGGGGAACGAGAGTGGTAAACCTAACCATTTCTGACCTAACTCTAAATAGTTAGGTTATGTTAGCCTTTTGTTTATTTTGCAGAAAAATGGATTCTAAACCCGTCATCTGATGGATAACACACCAAAAAGGGCGTCTTAGTATTCAGAATCACCGAAAAAGGGGAAACGGGGGTGGTAAACCTAACCATTTCTGACCTAACTCTAAAAAGTTAGGTTAGGTTAGCCTTTTTTTTTTTTTTTTGCGAAACAATATATATATTTGTGTATATTTATGTGCACTGTATTGATCACTATCTCGTTTAAAATATCTTGCTACGAAACCAACAAAATACAAAATTTATATCATAGGCGAGATGCGTAGTAACATCGTTAAACTGGAATTATTCAAGGCCATATTTGTCAGTGTTTTAGACCAGAAACAAGTGCTTAAAATCAAACGAAATTCATATATAGCGGTACTACATAGAATTCAGAAATAAAAATCAAAGCTTGCCACAAATAAAACTTTTTTTATACATATTTTGGGCACAGAGTTGATGACCCCGGTCAACGACAACGGGTGGGTGTGGCGGGGCAAAAATCGTTTATTGCAGAAAAACGGATTCTAAACCGGTCATCTGATGGATAACACACGAAAGAGGGCGTCTTAGTATTCAGAATCACCGAAAAGGGGGAACGGGAGTGGTAAACCTAACCATTTCTGACCTAACTCTAAATAGTTAGGTTATGTTAGCCTTTTGTTTTTTTTGCGAAAAAATGGATTCTAAACCCGTCATCTGATGGATAACACACCAAAAAGGGCGTCTTAGTATTCAGAATCACCGAAAAAGGGGAAACGGGGGTGGTAAACCTAACCATTTCTGACCTAACTCTAAAAAGTTAGGTTAGGTTAGCCTTTTGTTTTTTTGCGGAAAAATGGATTCTAAACCGGTCTTCTGATGGATAACACACGAAAGAGGGCGTCTTAGTATTCAGAATCACCGAAAAGGGGGAACGGGAGTGGTAAACCTAACCATTTCTGACCTAACTTTAAATAGTTAGGTTATGTTAGCCTTTTGTTTATTTTGCAGAAAAATGGATTCTAAACCCGTCATCTGATGGATAACACACCAAAAAGGGCGTCTTAGTATTCAGAATCACCGAAAAAGGGGAAACGGGAGTGGTAAACCTAACCATTTCTGACCTAACTCTAAAAAGTTAGGTTAGGTTAGCCTTTTGTTTTTTTGCGGAAAAATGGATTCTAAACCGGTCTTCTGATGGATAACACACCAAAAAGGGCGTCTTAGTATTCAGAATCACCGAAAAAGGGGAAACGGGGGTGGTAAACCTAACCATTTCTGACCTAACTCTAAAAAGTTAGGTTAGGTTAGCCTTTTGTTTTTTTGCGGAAAAATGGATTCTAAACCGGTCTTCTGATGGATAACACACGAAAGAGGGCGTCTTAGTATTCAGAATCACCGAAAAGGGGGAACGAGAGTGGTAAACCTAACCATTTCTGACCTAACTCTAAATAGTTAGGTTATGTTAGCCTTTTGTTTATTTTGCAGAAAAATGGATTCTAAACCCGTCATCTGATGGATAACACACCAAAAAGGGCGTCTTAGTATTCAGAAACACCGAAAAAGGGGAAACGGGGGTGGTAAACCTAACCATTTCTGACCTAACTCTAAAAAGTTAGGTTAGGTTAGCCTTTTTTTTCTTTTTTTGCGAAACAATATATATATTTGTGTATATTTATGTGCACTGTGTTGATCACTATCTCGTTTAAAATATCTTGCTACGAAACCAACAAAATACAAAATTTATATCATAGGCGAGATGCGTAGTAACATCGTTAAACTGGAATTATTCAAGGCCATATTTGTCAGTGTTTTAGACCAGAAACAAGTGCTTAAAATCAAACGAAATTCATATATAGCGGTACTACATAGAATTCAGAAATAAAAATCAAAGCTTGCCGCAAATAAAACTTTTTTTATACATATTTTGGGCACAGAGTTGATGACCCCGGTCAACGACAACGGGTGGGTGTGGCGGGGCAAAAATCGTTTATTGCAGAAAAACGGATTCTAAACCGGTCATCTGATGGATAACACACGAAAGAGGGCGTCTTAGTATTCAGAATCACCGAAAAGGGGGAACGGGAGTGGTAAACCTAACCATTTCTGACCTAACTCTAAATAGTTAGGTTATGTTAGCCTTTTGTTTTTTTTGCGAAAAAATGGATTCTAAACCCGTCATCTGATGGATAACACACCAAAAAGGGCGTCTTAGTATTCAGAATCACCGAAAAAGGGGAAACGGGGGTGGTAAACCTAACCATTTCTGACGTAACTATAAAAAGTTAGGTTAGGTTAGCCTTTTGTTTTTTTGCGGAAAAATGGATTCTAAACCGGTCTTCTGATGGGTAACACACGAAAGAGGGCGTCTTAGTATTCAGAATCACCGAAAAGGGGGAACGGGAGTGGTAAACCTAACCATTTCTGACCTAACTTTAAATAGTTAGGTTATGTTAGCCTTTTGTTTATTTTGCAGAAAAATGAATTCTAAACCCGTCATCTGATGGATAACACACCAAAAAGGGCGTCTTAGTATTCAGAATCACCGAAAAAGGGGAAACGGGAGTGGTAAACCTAACCATTTCTGACCTAACTTTAAATAGTTAGGTTATGTTAGCCTTTTGTTTTTTTTGCAGAATAATGGATTCTAAACCGGTCATCTGATGGATAACACACGAAAGAGGGCGTCTTAGTATTCAGAATCACCGAAAAGGGGGAACGGGAGTGGTAAACCTAACCATTTCTGACCTAACTCTAAATAGTTAGGTTATGTTAGCCTTTTGTTTTTTTTTGCGAAAAAATGGATTCTAAACCCGTCATCTGATGGATAACACACCAAAAAGGGCGTCTTAGTATTCAGAATCACCGAAAAAGGGGAAACGGGGGTGGTAAACCTAACCATTTCTGACGTAACTATAAAAAGTTAGGTTAGGTTAGCCTTTTGTTTTTTTGCGGAAAAATGGATTCTAAACCGGTCTTCTGATGGGTAACACACGAAAGAGGGCGTCTTAGTATTCAGAATCACCGAAAAGGGGGAACGGGAGTGGTAAACCTAACCATTTCTGACCTAACTTTAAATAGTTAGGTTATGTTAGCCTTTTGTTTATTTTGCAGAAAAATGGATTCTAAACCCGTCATCTGATGGATAACACACCAAAAAGGGCGTCTTAGTATTCAGAATCACCGAAAAAGGGGAAACGGGAGTGGTAAACCTAACCATTTCTGACCTAACTCTAAATAGTTAGGTTATGTTAGCCTTTTGTTTTTTTGCAGAATAATGGATTCTAAACCCGTCATCTGATGGATAACACACGAAAGAGGGCGTCTTAGTATTCAGAATCACCGAAAAGGGGGAACGGGAGTGGTAAACCTAACCATTTCTGACCTAACTCTAAATAGTTAGGTTATGTTAGCCTTTTGTTTTTTTTGCGAAAAAATGGATTCTAAACCCGTCATCTGATGGATAACACACCAAAAAGGGCGTCTTAGTATTCAGAATCACCGAAAAAGGGGAAACGGGGGTGGTAAACCTAACCATTTCTGACCTAACTCTAAAAAGTTAGGTTAGGTTAGCCTTTTGTTTTTTTGCGGAAAAATGGATTCTAAACCGGTCTTCTGATGGATAACACACGAAAGAGGGCGTCTTAGTATTCAGAATCACCGAAAAGGGGGAACGGGAGTGGTAAACCTAACCATTTCTGACCTAACTTTAAATAGTTAGGTTATGTTAGCCTTTTGTTTATTTTGCAGAAAAATGGATTCTAAACCCGTCATCTGATGGATAACACACCAAAAAGGGCGTCTTAGTATTCAGAATCACCGAAAAAGGGGAAACGGGAGTGGTAAACCTAACCATTTCTGACCTAACTCTAAAAAGTTAGGTTAGGTTAGCCTTTTTTTTTTTTTTTTTGCGAAACAATATATATATTTGTGTATATTTATGTGCACTGTATTGATCACTATCTCGTTTAAAATATCTTGCTACGAAACCAACAAAATACAAAATTTATATCATAGGCGAGATGCGTAGTAACATCGTTAAACTGGAATTATTCAAGGCCATATTTGTCAGTGTTTTAGACCAGAAACAAGTGCTTAAAATCAAACGAAATTCATATATAGCGGTACTACATAGAATTCAGAAATAAAAATCAAAGCTTGCCACAAATAAAACTTTTTTTATACATATTTTGGGCACAGAGTTGATGACCCCGGTCAACGACAACGGGTGGGTGTGGCGGGGCAAAAATCGTTTATTGCAGAAAAACGGATTCTAAACCGGTCATCTGATGGATAACACACGAAAGAGGGCGTCTTAGTATTCAGAATCACCGAAAAGGGGGAACGGGAGTGGTAAACCTAACCATTTCTGACCTAACTCTAAATAGTTAGGTTATGTTAGCCTTTTGTTTTTTTTGCGAAAAAATGGATTCTAAACCCGTCATCTGATGGATAACACACCAAAAAGGGCGTCTTAGTATTCAGAATCACCGAAAAAGGGGAAACGGGGGTGGTAAACCTAACCATTTCTGACCTAACTCTAAAAAGTTAGGTTAGGTTAGCCTTTTGTTTTTTTGCGGAAAAATGGATTCTAAACCGGTCTTCTGATGGATAACACACGAAAGAGGGCGTCTTAGTATTCAGAATCACCGAAAAGGGGGAACGGGAGTGGTAAACCTAACCATTTCTGACCTAACTTTAAATAGTTAGGTTATGTTAGCCTTTTGTTTATTTTGCAGAAAAATGGATTCTAAACCCGTCATCTGATGGATAACACACCAAAAAGGGCGTCTTAGTATTCAGAATCACCGAAAAAGGGGAAACGGGAGTGGTAAACCTAACCATTTCTGACCTAACTCTAAAAAGTTAGGTTAGGTTAGCCTTTTGTTTTTTTGCGGAAAAATGGATTCTAAACCGGTCTTCTGATGGATAACACACCAAAAAGGGCGTCTTAGTATTCAGAATCACCGAAAAAGGGGAAACGGGGGTGGTAAACCTAACCATTTCTGACCTAACTCTAAAAAGTTAGGTTAGGTTAGCCTTTTGTTTTTTTGCGGAAAAATGGATTCTAAACCGGTCTTCTGATGGATAACACACGAAAGAGGGCGTCTTAGTATTCAGAATCACCGAAAAGGGGGAACGAGAGTGGTAAACCTAACCATTTCTGACCTAACTCTAAATAGTTAGGTTATGTTAGCCTTTTGTTTATTTTGCAGAAAAATGGATTCTAAACCCGTCATCTGATGGATAACACACCAAAAAGGGCGTCTTAGTATTCAGAAACACCGAAAAAGGGGAAACGGGGGTGGTAAACCTAACCATTTCTGACCTAACTCTAAAAAGTTAGGTTAGGTTAGGTTAGGTTAGGTTAGGTTAGGTTCCCCCTCGACTGTGCTGCCACCTTGCTGTGGTGAGGGGGCTTGAGTGCCTCAATGATCCGTGGGGCCATACCGGCCAGGGCCTCCCATGCCGGGCGGGCCCACGGGGAGAGGTGAGACGAAGAGCGGCACCCAGCGTCGTGGCGGGTTGCGGCTCCGGGGACTCCTCTGTCCTCAGAGCTGCCTTGGGAGTCGTAAACCGCTGCGGCGCACCATGAGGTCCTCGGGTTGGCGCTCAACTTAGTTGGCCGTCAAACCGAGTCCTCACTCAACGTCCTCGGGTTGGCGCCGGCCGAGGGCTGACGGGCCTCCTCTGCGAGGCCGTATGTCGCAGAAGGGGGCTGCGGGACGGATCGCTGGTGCGCTGCGGTAGATTGGGGCTGCGGGGACTTGGGTGGATGGGGACCCTGTCCCCAGTGTCTCGCTGCGAGCCCTGGACGGGGGCTCCGGGGACCTGGGTAGACGGTGGACCCTGTCCTAAGGGTTTCCCTGCGGGCCCTGGACGGCTGCGGTGCGCCGGTGTCCTTTGGTTGGCGCCGGCCCGAGGGCTGACGGGCCTCCTTCTGCGGGGCCGATGTCGCAGAAGGGGGCAGCGGGGCGGGTCGCAAGGGAGGGAGCTCCGGGTGACCCGCGCCGCGGACGGAGGCGGGGGTGGAGGGGGGTTCGTGACGATGCGGGCCCCTTCTGCCCTCGCCTAGGAGGCCGGTGGTGGTTCGGGGGAGCCACCACCGACGAAAGCCTCGATGACTGAGGGCGTCCCAGTATACCGGGACGCCCTCTCTGATAGTCGCTTGCCCGCGTTGCGGGCACCACGCCGGGGCGTCACAGTAGAATGCGTTTACGCGAACTTGTGGCGCCCCAAGTGCGTCGTGTGAGGGTATGCCGCTGGGGTTTTAGTGGGTAAACGACTCTTGGGTAGACGACCCTTGTCGGAGTCCCACATAATCACCGACCTTTCCCCCGGGGTGCGGTGGTATGCGTAAAGCATTTCCCCAGCGAAACCAAAAAAAAAAAAAAAAAGGTTAGGTTAGGTTAGGTTAGGTTAGGTTAGGTTAGGTTAGGTTAGGTTCCCCCCCGATTTGTGCTGCCACCTTGCCGTGGTGGGGGGGCTTGAGTGCCTCAATGATCCGTGGGGCCATACCGGCCAGGGCCTCCCATGCCGGGCGGGCCCACGGGGAGAGGTGAGACGAAGAGCAGCGCTACCTTTTATAAGTTATATATTGTTTTATTTTGGTTTTGTTTGTTTTGTTTTGGTTTCGTATATATTTCTGTCTTTTGGTTTTGTTTTGTTTTGGTTTTGCTTTTGTTCGTATATATTCTGTCTTTTGGTTTTGTTTTATTTGGTTTTTGTTATTCGTTTGTTTTGTTGTTTCTATCTTTTGGTTTCGTTTTTGTGTTTGGTTATCTTCTTGGTTTTGGTTTTGTTTTGTATATCTTTCCTGTCATGTATGTTATCTTTCGTCTTCATTTTTCACGACGTTTTGGGAGGAGTTAATAAAAACATGGAAAGTCACGGATTGCAAAATAGTCCCCGGGCGGGTCCCAGCTCGACTATGTCAGCTGGGGAATCCCGCACTGTCGACCCTTCGGGGGAGGCAGTCTGCCCCTCGTACTACGGGGGGGGCACAAGACGTGAAACTACCACTAAGGGTAGGAAGGGAGAGGCCACCGTGCCGCAATCACAAGTAGAGGTAGCCGGAACTGACGGCGGAGCAAAGGGCAAATTACCATTTGTCGAAGTTGCCGGAAGAGACGGCGTGATATATCGCTTCCCTGGCGACCGAGTGCCGGACGCGATATCGGAAGAGGACGATGTAATCGTATTGGAAGAGAAGGAGAGGAATGACGTATGGGTACGCCGAACATCAGGCCCCCAAAGGGACACCAAAGGGCGCTTTGCGTCGTCTCGGTCTGCCTCCCCATTACCGGCTGCGCAGCCGAAAGGGACGAAGAAGACTCCGGTGGTGGTCCTCGAGGACATTCTCAGGCCCACGACGCCACGGAGTTTGGAGGTAGAGCGCATTTCGCACGAACTCGGGTTGGAGATGTCCACAGACGGAGAGTCCGTCTGTGACTCGGACTCAGAATACGGGGGCCCGCTGCGGAGAGCCGGCAGTAAGAGGCGTCTCGACTCCGACGACGACCCCCCTGCTGCTGAGGCCGCAGAGAAGGTCCCCAGGGTGGAGGAGTCCCCGCGAGGGCGGGGTCGGCCGCCCACCACCGGGCAGCACGTGGGCAAATGGCAGGCCAAGAAAGAGATGTTGGCTGCCAAACGAGCCCTTGAAATGGAAGACGCACGGGTGCTGAGGGAGAGGCCCCCCGCAGAGCCTCCTGCGGCGAAGCCCCCCAAAGCAAAACCCGTATACAGGCCCGACCAGGACCCACATGGTCTAGTCGGGTCTGACCTGGAAAGACGAATGGCCGAGGAGATCGCTAACATCCGCGACGTTGCGAAGGCCTCCGCAAATTTGAAGGGCACTTTCATAAAGCGCCTTAAGGAAGCAGCCACCTTCATTGAGGGAGCGGCGGAAGTCCTCATTCGGCGGTCTGCTGATGAGGAGGTCGCCATGCTCCGATCTCAGAATAGGAGACTCCAAGAGGACAGGAAGGAGTACCGCCGAGCGAATGCGGAGCTCGTGAAAAGGATAGACGCCTTAGAAGAGCAAGTGGAGAGGCTCAAAAAGAGGCCAGGGAAGGGAAAAGGCAGTTCGGGCTGTTCCTGTGCGTCCTCCGGCGCACGAAGAATCACCGAAGAGCCAATGATCATTGTAAGAAGACCGAACCCGGTGACGGCTGAGGTGGAGGCGGCCCTGAAGGCCCTCGGGATAATCGCCAAGTACGCCACCGAGTACAATGTGTCAGACGAATTCCGGGACATGCGGCAACTCCCCCGTGTGCCCCCGGAGCTCCAGGAGGCTCTCTTCGGAGGCCCAGAGCCACCGGCGCCGTCTGCGGAGCCCGCCGCGCCCTCAGAGGCCCCAGTGTCCAGAGAGGCCCCAGTGCCCAAAGAAGCGCCCGCGCCCACACGGAAGACGACTGCTGGCAGTGCCCCAGCCGCCACATCACCGGCGGCGGAGGGCCCTGCCAAGAAGAAAAAGAAGAAAGGAAAGAAGAAGAGTCTCGCGGCTCAGCGCGTCCCCGACGCCGAACGACTGGACATGGAGTCCATCCCGGCGCGGGGAGATTGGCAGACGGTGGGCCCACGAAAGGGCTCCAAGAAAAAGGCTGCGGCTCTGCCGAAGCCGAGGGAAGAGGCACATAAGGCAACGCCGGCCAAGCCGAAGATCCGGGCTCAACAGCTCCGGGTCCCACGGACATCGGCTATCGTAATCACGTTGCAGCCTGGCGGAGTGGAAAAGGGCCTCCACTACGCCAAGGTGATAAATACGGCTGCGGCGCAGATACAATGGGCAGAACTGGGGCTTCCGCGCCCCCTATGCAAGCCGACGGTAGCGGATGGGCGCAAGCTGCTCATCCCACCTGGGGAGGGCAGCGAGGCGAAGGCCGACTTACTGGCCTCCAAGTTGCGGGAGATCTTCAGCGCGGAGGAGCTGAAGGTCTCTCGACCGGTGAAGACGGCGGAGCTCGGCATCTCTCTCCTGGATGACTCTGTCACCAGGGAGATGATCGCCGAAGCTATAGCCGAAAAGGGCAGGTGTGACGCCGCACAAGTCAAGTGCGGCGAGATCAAAAAGGGCCCGCAGAACATGGGCAAAGTGTGGGTGCGGTGCCCGGTGTCGGCGGCCAAGGTGGTTGCGCGCGATCGCCTGGCTGTGGGCTGGTCGTCGGCCCGGGTCGAGCTGCTGGGGGCAAGGCCCCTACAGTGCTTTAAGTGCCTTAAGTATGGGCACACCCTGGCTCTATGTCAGGAGGGAGGAGACGGCAGCGGTCTATGTTATCGCTGCGGTCAAGCCGGCCATATCGCAGCGACGTGCAGCGAGAAGCCGCACTGTGTGGCATGTGCGGCGGCCGGCAAAGCGGCAGATCACCGCGGGGGCAGGAGCCTGTGCCTTGCGGCTAAGCGCCGTGGGGCGCGAGAGGCTACAGGGGCCAGCGCAGCCAAGCCGCGGCCCCCCCCGTCCTCAGCCCTCCAAGAAGAGGGCCGGGAGGAGGATGGACACGGATTGTCCATCCTAAAGCCATGGGTAAGGCGGCGGGCGTGGGAATTCCCGTCGCCTGTAAAAGCCCTAGGGTAGAAGTGGCAGCGCCATTCTGACTGGCGCGTCACAAATTCCGGCAGAGAGCGGCTATCACGCGCCGCTCCAAGTGGGAAGAGGTCCCGCGAGGGACCAGCGCCTGCTGGGTTGAGAGTGGTGTACCTTAGGCCCCACGTCGACTCCCCAGCAGGCCGGGCCGGAATCGAGGGGTTTAGTGAGTAAGAGTCTCACATAAC
The DNA here is from genome assembly GCA_905475355.2 of Clostera curtula. Classification (NCBI taxonomy): domain Eukaryota; kingdom Metazoa; phylum Arthropoda; class Insecta; order Lepidoptera; family Notodontidae; genus Clostera; species Clostera curtula. The sequence continues at coordinate 142,273 of FR997820.1, read as the reverse complement.
CCGGCTGTATCCCACGCGGCCGGGTACCCATGATGGGTTCCCCTCGTTAAAAAAAAAAAAAAAAAAAAAAAAAAAGGTTAGGTTAGGTTCCCCCTCGACTGTGCTGCCACCTTGCTGTGGTGAGGGGGCTTGAGTGCCTCAATGATCCGTGGGGCCATACCGGCCAGGGCCTCCCATGCCGGGCGGGCCCACGGGGAGAGGTGAGACGAAGAGCGGCACCCAGCGTCGTGGCGGGTTGCGGCTCCGGGGACTCCTCTGTCCTCAGAGCTGCCTTGGGAGTCGTAAACCGCTGCGGCGCACCATGAGGTCCTCGGGTTGGCGCTCAACTTAGTTGGCCGTCAAACCGAGTCCTCACTCAACGTCCTCGGGTTGGCGCCGGCCGAGGGCTGACGCACCTCCTCTGCGGGGCCGTATGCCGCAGAAGGGGGCTGCGGGACGGATCGCCGGTGCGCTGCGGTAGATTGGGGCTGCGGGGACTTGGGTGGATGGGGACCCTGTCCCCAGTGTCTCCTGCACGTTGCACGCTGGGTAGACGGTGGACCCTGTCCTAAGGGTTTCCCTGCGGGCCCTGGACGGCTGCGGTGCGCCGGTGTCCTCTGGTTGGCGCCGGCCCGAGGGCTGACGGGCCTCCTTCTGCGGGGCCGATGTCGCAGAAGGGGGCAGCGGGGCGGGTCACAAGGGAGGGAGCTCCGGGTGACCCGCGCCGCGGACGGAGGCGGGGGTGGAGGGGGGTCCGTGACGATGCGGGCCCCTTCTGCCCTCGCCTAGGAGGCCGGTGGTGGTTCGGGGGAGCCACCACCGACGAAAGCCTCGATGACTGAGGGCGTCCCAGTATACCGGGACGCCCTCTCTGATAGTCGCTTGCCCGCGTTGCGGGCACCACGCCGGGGCGTCACAGTAGAATGCGTTTACGCGAACTTGTGGCGCCCCAAGCGCGTCGTGTGAGGGTATGCCGCTGGGGTTTTAGTGGGTAAACGACTCTTGGGTAGACGACCCTTGTCGGAGTCCCACATAATCACCGACCTTTCCCCCGGGGTGCGGTGGTATGCATAAAGCATTTCCCCAGCGAAACCAAAAAAAAAAAAAAAAAAAAAAAAAAAAAAAAAAAGGTTAGGTTAGGTTAGGTTAGGTTAGGTTAGGTTAGTGGGAGAGGTCCCGCGAGGGACCAAAGCCTGCTGGGAGAGAGTGGTGAACAACCAGGCCCCACGTTAACTCCCCAGCAGGCCGGGCCGGAATCGAGGGGTTTAGTGAGTAAGAGTCTCACATAACCCGGCTGTCTCCCACGCGGCCGGGTACCCATGATGGGTTCCCCTCGTAAAAAAAAAAAAAAAAAAAAAAAAAAAAAAAAAAAAAGGTTAGGTTAGGTTAGGTTAGGTTAGGTTGTTTCCCCCTCGACTGTGCTGCCACCTTGCTGTGGTGAGGGGGCTTGAGTGCCTCAATGATCCGTGGGGCCATACCGGCCAGGGCCTCCCATGCCGGGCGGGCCCACGGGGAGAGGTGAGACGAAGAGCGGCACCCAGCGTCGTGGCGGGTTGCGGCTCCAGGGACTCCTCTGTTCTCAGAGCTGCCTTGCGAGTCGTAAACCGCTGCGGCGCATCATGAGGTCCTCGGGTTGGCGCTCAACTTGGTTGGCCGTCAAACCGAGTCCTCACTAAACGTCCTCGGGTTGGCGCCGGCCGAGGGCTGACGGGCCTCCTCTGCGAGGCCGTATGTCGCAGAAGGGGGCTCCGGGACGGATCGCTGGTGCGCTGCGGTAGATTGGGGCTGCGGGGACTTGGGTGGATGGGGACCCTGTCCCCAGTGTCTCGCTGCGAGCCCTGGACGGGGGCTCCGGGGACCTGGGTTGACGGTGGACCCTGTCCTAAGGGTTTCCCTGCGGGCCCTGGACGGCTGCGGTGCGCCGGTGTCCTTTGGTTGGCGCCGGCCCGAGGGCTGACGGGCCTCCTTCTGCGGGGCCGATGTCGCAGAAGGGGGCAGCGGGGCGGGTCGCAAGGGAGGGAGCTCCGGGTGACCCGCGCCGCGGACGGAGGCGGGGGTGGAGGGGGGTCCGTGACGATGCGGGCCCCTTCTGCCCTCGCCTAGGAGGCCGGTGGTGGTTCGGGGGAGCCACTACCGACGAAAGCCTCGATGACTGAGGGCGTCCCAGTATACCGGGGCGCCCTCTCTGATAGTCGCTTGCCCGCGTTGCGGGCACCACGCCGGGGCGTCACAGTAGAATGCGTTTACGCGAACTTGTGGCGCCCCAAGCGCGTCGTGTGAGGGTATGCCGCTGGGGTTTTAGTGGGTAAACGACTCTTGGGTAGACGACCCTTGTCGGAGTCCCACATAATCACCGACCTTTCCCCCGGGGTGCGGTGGTATGCATAAAGCATTTCCCCAGCGAAACCAAAAAAAAAAAAAAAAAGGTTAGGTTAGGTTAGGTTAGGTTAGGTTAGGTTAGGTTAGGTTAGGTTCCCCCTCGACTGTGCTGCCACCTTGCCGTGGTGAGGGGGCTTGAGTGCCTCAAGGATCCGTGGGGCCATACCGGCCAGGGCCTCCCATGCCGGGCGGGCCCACGGGGAGAGGTGAGACTAAGAGCGGCACCATCTTTTATAAAGTATATATTGTTTGTTTTCGTTTGGTTTTGTTTTGTTTGTTTTGTAATATATATTCTGTCTTTTAGTTTCGTTTTGTTTTGTTTTGGTTTTCTTCTTCGTTTGTTTTGGTTTTATTGTTTTATTCTAAACTGTCATATATATCTACTTTCTTCTTCTCTTTCACGACGTTTTGGTGGGAAGGATTTATAATGGAAAGACGCGCATTTGAAATAAGTCCCCGGGCGGGTCCCAGCTCTGCTGGGGAATCCCGCACTGTCGCTCCTTCGGGGGTGGCAGTCTGCCCCTCGTACTACGGGGGGGGCACAAATCGCGAAACTGCCGCAAAGGGTAGCGTGGACGAAGATAGGGCCAACATGGCGAAATCACAGGGATGTGTGGCCGGTACTGACGGCGGAGTAAGGACAAAGGAGGGGAGCCGAACACCTGCACCCCCCCTTAGAGACGATAAGGGTAGATTCAGTTCGCCCCGACCCGGTTCAGAGTGCTCATACGCGAGCGCAGGGTCGAAAACAGGGAAGAGAACCCCAGTTGTTGTGTTGGAGGACTTTAGGCGGCCGCTTGCGCCGAGGACCCTCGACAACATAGAGGAGATCGAGGAATTGATGGGCGGAGAGATTTCCGATCTGGACTCCGACGACTATATGTCGGGGTCGGAGTGCAGCGTAGGGCCTATACGGAGAGCCGGCAGCAAGCGTCGTCTGGACGTCGACGACGACGCTACTGCCGAGGCCGTAGAAAAGGTCCCGCGAGTAGAAGAGGCTCCAAGAGGCCGAGGACGGCCCCCCACTACCGGCAAACATGTCGGCAAGTGGCAGGCCAAGAAGGAAGAGAGAGAGGCTGCCAGACGGGCGGCCCTAACCCCGGAACAGAGGAGGGCGGAGGATGAGGCTGAGCGCAGAGAGCGTGAGGCTGAGGCCTCCAGTTCGAACGAGCCCACGCACAGGTTCGACCGGAATGCGGTTGACCTTGCTGGGCTCCATTTCAATCGACGTGTAGCAGAGGAGGTGGCCTGTATCAGGAGGGTCGCGGCCACCTCAAAGAACCTAAAAGGGACGGCGATAAAGACGCTCAAAGACGCGGCGAGCTTCCTCGAGGAGGCCACCGACGTTCTCACGAGGCGGTCTGAAACTGAGGAGGTGGCTATGCTCCGAGCCAGGAACACCAGGCTGGAGCACCAACAGCGGGATGTCGAGCGCGAGTACGCCGACACCCGCCGTGAAAATAACGATCTCAAGGCTGAGATCAGATCGCTAAAAGACCGATTGACGGCCTTAGAGACGCAGCGACCGCCTGTCGCGCAAGCAGAGAGAGCCCCCTCGGGCGCAACGGACCTCCAACAAATGGAGTCCCGAATAATGGCGAGGATCAGTGCCTTATTCGCGGGGATACAGCCCCGGTTGCTGCCCGAGGAGAGGTTGCGCCCGCCCCTAGCGGCGGATAAGCGGAAGGAGACGGTGCCTGCTCAGCCTGCACACACGTTCAGGCTGACCAAGTATTCTAACGCGTGGAACACGTCGGATGAGTGGCGGGACAGTCAAGGCCTACCGCGTGTTCCACCGGAGCAGAGGGCTGCCCTCCTCAGGTCCCTAGCGGCCCAGAGAGAGGAGGAGGAGAGAGAAACCGTGGACGTTGAGACTCTGGCCGAAACAACAGATACGGCACCGGTCGCCGCCTCAACATCTCGTGCGGCTCCGTCCACGGTCGAAGGGAGTAAAAAGGCCCAAAAGGGGCCCAAAAGGCCCAAGAAGAGCCTAGCCGCAAGGCGTGTGGAAGACGCGGAGAGGGCAGATTTTGGCTCTGCCCCCGCAAGGGCAGGTTCTGACCCTGCCCGCACCAGGAATGACAAATGGCAGGTTGTGGAGCGCCGCAAGGCCCCCAAGGCCACGCCAGCGCCCAAAAAGGCGAAAAAGAGGAGAAAAAAGCGGAAGGGCCCTCGACTTCAGGTGCCCCGCTGCGCCGCAGTAGTGCTGACGCTGCAGCCCTCTGCCGAGGAGAATGGCGTCACCTACGAGGAGGTGCTCGCCAAGGCCAAACAGCAATTAAGTTGGCCAGGGATCGAATTGCCGTGGGTGGACATCAGGCCCACGGCATCCGGAGGTCGTAAAATCCTGCTCCCGGGCAAGGAGAGCGGCCCAAAGGCGGGCGTCTTAGCCGAAAGGCTCAAAGAGGTGTTGGACCTAGGGAAGGTAATGGTCAGCCAGCCAGTGAGGTCTACTGAGCTGCGCGTGACCAACCTGGACGACTCCGTCTCCAGGGAGGAGCTCGTGGCTGCAATCGCCGAGTCCGGCAAGTGCGACCCGGTGCACGTGAGGTGCGGGGATATCCGCCGAAGGCCCAGAGGCATGGGTACGGCGTGGGCGAAGTGCCCCGTGACCGCGGCCAAGCTCCTTAACAGGAGCAAACGGCTGGTCATTGGAGGGGCAGCCGCCAAGGTTGAAATTCTGGGGGGCAGGGCACTGCAGTGCTTCCGCTGCCACGAGGTGGGGCACACGAAGGCCCTATGCCCCTCAGATCAAGACCGCAGCGACGGGTGTTACCGCTGCGGTAGAGCAGGGCACATAGCCGCCGACTGCCGAGCCAAGCCACACTGTTTTGTGTGTGCGGCGGCGAAGCAACCGGCGGACCACATTCATGGCCGGGGACGCTGCAAAGCTCGTCGCACTCTGCGGCGGGCCCCTGGCATGGATGCCCCCGTGCAGAGGAGCACGGCAGTAGACCGGATGGACACATAGCACTCCGTGTCCATCCGGTGGGGCTCAGACGCGGGCTTTGGGAGGCCCGCTCCCCTGCGTAGTAAATATGGCGGCGGCAGCAGAACGCCATCGGCTCTGGCCGTGAACGTAAGCGCCTTTCAAAGGTGCCCAATAGTCGAACGAGGTCGTCGGACCAGCCCTACAGTGAAGCGCGGACATTGCAACGTACCGCAACTCGCTCGGGCGCGTGTAGTAAACGTGGTTAGGTTTTAGTGGGTACACCGGCCGCAACTTACCATCTTCTCGCGGCCGGGACTCCCACATACCCCAGCCCCATCCCATGGCTGGGGACCTATAAAAGGTTTCCCCCACGATAAAAAAAAAAAAAAAAAAAAAAAAAAAAAAAAAAAAAAAAAAAAAAAAAAAAAAAAAAAAAAAAAAAAAAAAAGGTTAGGTTAGGTTAGGTTAGGTTCCCCCCCGATTTGTGCTGCCACCTTGCCGTGGTGGGGGGGCTTGAGTGCCTCAAGGATCCGTCGGGGCCATACCGGCCAGGGTCACCCATGCCGGGCGGGCCCGCGGGGAGAGGTGAGACTAAGAGCAGCGCTACACTTTATAAAGTATATATTGTTTTAATTTGTTCGTTTTGTTTTTCGTTCGTTTTGGTATTTATTCTGTCTTTTGGTTTCGTTTTGTTTTTGGTTGTCTTCTTGGTTTTGTTTTGTTTGCTTTTCGTATATCTCTTTCCTGTCTTATATATCTACTTTCTTCTTCTCTTTCACGACGTTTTGGTGGGAAGGAAATTATGGAAAGACGCTGTTTGGAAATAAGTCCCCGGGCGGGTCCCAGCTCTGCTGGGGAATCCCGCACTGTCGACCCTTCGGGGGAGGCAGTCTGCCCCTCGTACTACGGGGGGGGCACAAACCGCGACACTACCAGAAAGGGTAGGATGGGAGGAAGGATGGCCGCAATGGCGAAATTACAGGAGGAGGATGAGGCCAGAACTGATGGCGAAGTTGAGAGGAGCAAGGGGTGCAGCACAACAGGCCCCCTGAGGGACGGGAAGGGGCGATTCAAATCGCCATCCCGGCCCAGTGTAGAGATGGACAGCAATCCGGTGGTGGTCCTCCAGGACTGCCTGAGGCCTGGGACGCCCCGGAGTGTTGAGCGACTAAGACGAGAGGCGGAGCTCGGTCTGGACATGTCGACGTCCGGCGAGGAGGACGTCGAGTTCTTGTCCGATTCGGACTACGGGGGCCCTCTGCGGAGGTCCGGCAGCAAGCGGCGTCTTGACAGTGATGACGACGCTGCTGCCGAGGCCGCGGAAAAGGTCCCACGAGTCGAGGACGCCCCAAGGGGCAGGGGAAGACCGCCAACAACGGGCAAACACGTCGGCGAGTGGCGGAAGAAAAAGGAGAGAGAGGCAGCCCTCGAGGAACAAAGGGAGTTGGCGGAGTTTGAGGCCCGGTATGGCCCGTTCCAGCCCCCAACTGCCGAAAGAACTGCTGAGAGGCTAGAATGGGAAAGGAACGCGAAGGCGCAGCAAGAGCGACAGGAGCGGGAAACCCGAGAGGCGGACGCACGAGCTGCGGAGCAGGGAGTCGCTCCCAGCAGGCTCTATCAGCCAGTGCGTGACGCCGATGTGGACGATATGAACGGGATCGAGCTGGTCCGTACCGTCCACAACGGCGTTACCAAAATTCGAGAAGTGATCAAGAATTCTAAAAATCTCAAAGGGACGAGCATCCGGGACGTCAAGGACGGCCTGGCTGCAATAATGGATGCGGCAGAGGTGCTGACGCGCCGCACAGAGTCCGGGGAAGTGGCTCTATTGCGGGCGCAGGTCATCACCCTCCAGGACCAGATGAGGGATACGGAGATAAGGTGCGCAGAACAAAGGCGTACGATAGACGAGCTGCGCACTCGGCTCACCAAGGCTGAGGCAGCTCGTATCGAGAAGGCCATGCGCCCCCCTACTACAACGGAGGGGCTAGACACACAGCTTCTAAGTAGGAATATCATGACCCAGGTGGGTGGGATGCTGAACGCCCGCCTGGAGGAAATTGAGAGCCGGCTTCCCCCGGCAAAGAGAGTACGCCCGCCTCTCGCATCGGACGCTGTCCAGGCCCCAGTGGCTGAGGCGGCTAGGACCGAAGCGACAAGGCCGGCTTCAAAAAAGAAGGCGAGGAAGAAAGCCGCCAAAGCGGCTGTCCCTGTGAGGAGAGAGGTTGAGCCGACGGCACCAACCGTCCCTGCCCAAGCCGCCACAACACCTGCGGCTCCAGCCTCCTCAAAACGGAGTAAGAGGAAGACCGGAAAGAGCCTCGCAGCACAGCGAGCGCCGGATGCGGAGAGCGCGGATGTCGCGCCCGCTGTGTCACGAGCAGAATGGAGTACGGTGGTCCGTAGAGGGGCCACCAAGAAGACTGTCCAGCCGCAAGCTGACAGCAGACCGCCGCCGCCAAAGCGGAAGCCCAAAGCCTCGCGGCTGCGGGCCCCGCGCAAGGCGGCAGTAGTCCTCACACTGCTGCCAGAGGCGGCTGAGGAACAGATCACTTACGCGGAAGTGATACGGAGGGCCAAAAGCCACATCACGCTGGCTGACCTTGGCCTCCACAAACCCACATTCCGGGAGGCAGCGACGGGTGCGCTGGTTGTGGAAGTCCCGGATGTGGAGAAAGCGGACGCGCTAGCCGCGAAAATAAGGGAAGTGTTCCGGCCCGAAATACTTCGGGTGGCGCGGCCGGTCAAATCGGCCGAGCTGCGCCTACACGGGTTAGACCCCTCGGTCACCGAGGAGGAGGTCGTGGCGGCTGTCGCGAGCACTGGTGGGTGCGACGTGGCGGCCATCAAGTGCGGCACCATTGTGAGGGTGCGCCGATCGGGCATAGGCACAGTGTGGGTGCGGTGCCCGGTCCTGGCGGCCAAGACGATCGCCCGAGGTCAGTTGACCATAGGGTGGACGTCGGCCCGAGTGGAGGTCCTTCGTCAGCGCCCCCGAATGTGCTACCGGTGTCTCGAGACCGGACACATCGGGGCGTGCTGCAAGTCAGACAAGGATCGGGGTGGCGTCTGCTACCAGTGCGGGGAGGGCGGTCACAAGGCCGCCAGCTGCAGCGCCAAGCCGCGCTGCATCGTGTGCGCCGACTACGGCCGGGACGCCAACCACAGATGTGGTCGGGCGAGCTGTCTCGGCCCGAAGAAGCGCAAGCCGCCCGACAAGGCGGCCGAGCAGGATCGGATGGACACGTAAGTCCATCCGCCGACACAAGAGCCGCGATTCACTCGCGGACAGGGAAGACTGGCCGGTTCTGTCCGGGCGCAGATAAGTAGGTGATGGTGCGCAGTGGCAGCGCAAAGACAGGGTAGGGGTCTTTGACCACACACGGTGGGTGGAGCACACGGCGATATTGGTCCCGAACCGCTCCCCACCAGGAAGGGAAGATTTGCAGAGGTTAGGTTTAGTGGGTATGGGGACGCCTAGATCTAGAGCGATCTCGAGTCCCACATAACCCTGTCGCATCCACTCGCGTTGACACTTTCTCCGCAAGTGGATGCGCCAGGGTATCCGTAAAAAGGATTCCCCCTCTTAAAAAAAAAAAAAAAAAAAAAAAAAAAAGGTTAGGTTAGGTTAGGTTAGGTTCCCCCCCCCCCCCGATTTGTGCTGCCACCTTGCCGTGGTGGGGGGGCTTGAGTGCCTCAATGATCCGTGGGGCCATACCGGCCAGGGCCTCCCATGCCGGGCGGGCCCACGGGGAGAGGTGAGACTAAGAGCAGCGCTACCTTTTATAAGTTATATATTGTTTTATTTTGGTTTTGTTTGTTTTGTTTTGGTTTCGTATATATTTCTGTCTTTTGGTTTTGTTTTGTTTTTGGTTGTGTTTCTTCGTTTTGTTTTGTTTGTTTTTTTTGTATATCTTTCCTGTCATATTTATTATCTTTCGTCTTCATTTTCACGACGTTTTGGGAGGAGTCATTAAAAAATATGGAAAGTCACGGATTGCAAAATAGTCCCCGGGCGGGTCCCAGCTCGACTATGTCAGCTGGGGAATCCCGCACTGTCGACCCTTCGGGGGAGGCAGTCTGCCCCTCGTACTACGGGGGGGGCACAAGACGTGAACCTACCACTAAGGGTAGCAAGGGAGAGGCCACCGTGCCGCAATCACAAGTAGAGGTAGCCGGAACTGACGGCGGAGCAAAGGGCAAATTGCCATTTGTAGAAGTAGCCGGACGAGACGGCGTTATATACCGCTTCCCAGGCGACCGAGTGCCGGACGCGGTATCGGAAGAGGACGAACTAATCGTCGTAAAGAAGGAGAGGGTGGACGAAGGGGTGCGCCGAACACCTGGCCCCCAAAGGGATGACAAAGGCCGTTTTGTCTCGTCCCGGTCTGCCTCCCCATGCTCGGCGTCAAAGCCGCAGGAAAAAGGGAAGACTCCGGTGGTGGTCCTTCAGGACTGCCTTAGGCCTGCGACGCCCCGGAGTGTGGAAAGAGTAAGACTCCAGAAGGAGCTCGGGCTGGACATGTCTACGTCTGGCGAGGAGGATTACATGTCCGAGGACGTCATGTCCGACTCGGACTGCGGGGGCCCACTGCGGAGATCCGGCAGCAAGAGACGCCTTGACAGTGATGACGACTCTGCTGCCGAGGCCGCAGACAAGGTCCCCAGGTTGGGAGAGCTTCCCAAAGGTCGGGGAAGGCCGCCTACCACAGGCAAACATGTCGGCCAGTGGCAGGCGAAGAAGGAGATGCTAGCGGCTCGAAAGGCCCTAGAAGAATTGGACGCACGGGAGCTGAGGGAGAGGCCCCCCGCAGAGCCACCTGCGGCGAAGGCCCCCAAGCTCAAACCCGTTTACCGGCCCGACCAAGACCCGCATGGTCTAGTCGGGTCGGACTTGGACAGACGAATGGGGGAGGAGATTCGGAAGATCCGGGAGGTCGCCAAGAACTCCGGGAATCTAAAGGGGACATTCATTAAAACCCTAAAAGAGGCAGCGGCCTTTATGGAGGGAGCGACAGAGGTCCTCATTCGGCGGTCAGCGAATGAGGAATCGGAAATGCTCCGCTCCCAAAACAGAAGGCTGCGGGAAGAAAACCGTGAGTACCGTCGGGAAAACGCGGACTTACAAAAGAGGCTCGATCACCTAGAGTCTGAGGTGGAAAAACTTAAACAGGTAACAAAGGGGAAGAAATCGGCACGCTCTGGCGCGTCCTCCGGCGCGCAATTTTTCGAAGAGATGCCGACGGTCAGACGACCAAATCCAGTGGCGCCTGAGGTCGAGGCCCAGCTTAGGGCCCTCGGCATAGTAGCCAAATACGCCACTGAGTTTAATACATCGGATGACTTTCGAGACATGCGGAGCCTCCCCCGTGTGCCCCGGGAGCTGCAAGAGGCTCTCTTTGGTGTACCTGAGCCTACGGCACCGTCCTCCGAGACCGCTGCGCTCTCAGAGGTCCCTGAGCCCAGAGAGGCCCCAGTGCCCCCGGCACAACAACGGAAGAAGACCACTGGCAGTGCCCCGGCCGCCCCATCACCGGTGACTCCGGGCCCTGCCAAGAACAAGGAAGCCAAAAAGGCTAAGAAGAAGAGCCTCGCGGCTCAGCGTGCACCAGACGCCGAGAAGGTGGACCTTGGATCTACTCCGGCACAAGGCGAATGGGAAGTAGTAGGCCCTCGCAAGAAGGCCAAGAAAAAGAAGGCAAAGGCTCAACCCAAACCTAGGGAAGAAGTGCGCAAGCCACCGCCGGCACCCAAGCGGAAGCCCAAGGCCTCGCGGCTCAGGGTACCACGCACGTCGGCGGTGGTCATCACCTTGCAGCCCGGCGCAGTGGAGAAAGGGCTCCACTACGCCAAGGTAATAAATATGGCTGCGGCCCAAATAAAGTGGGAGGAACTGGGGCTCCCGCGCCCACTCTGTAGGCCTACGGCGGCAGACGGGCGTGTTCTGACGCTCCCCCCAGGGGAAGATAACGCGAGGAAGGCTGACCTCCTGGCGGATAAACTGCGGGAAGTCTTCAGTGCGGAGGAGCTGAAGATTTCCCGACCTGTGAAGACGGCGGAGCTGGGCATCACTCTCCTGGATGACTCCGTCACCAGTGACATGATTGCCGCAGCGATTGCAGCAAAGGGAGGATGCGACGCCGCACACGTCAAGTGCGGCGAGATCAAGAAGGGCCCGCAGAACATGGGCAAAGTGTGGGTGCGGTGCCCGGTGTCGGCGGCCAAGGTGGTTGCGCGCGATCGCCTGGCTGTGGGCTGGTCGTCGGCCCGGGTGGAGCTGCTGGGGGCAAGGCCCCTACAGTGCTTTAAGTGCCTGAGGTACGGGCACACCATGGCTACATGCCAGGAGGGAGGAGACCGCGGCGGTCTTTGCTATCGCTGCGGTCAAGCCGGTCATATCGCTGCAGCGTGCAGCGAAACGCCGCACTGTGTAGCATGTGCGGCGACCGGCAAACCGGCAGATCACCGAGGGGGCAGGAGCCAGTGCCTTGCGGCTAAGCGCCGTGGGGCGCGAGAGGCTACAGGGGCTAGCGCAGCCAAGCCGCGGCCCCCCCGTCCTCAGCCCTCCAAGAAGAGGGCCGGGAGGAAGATGGACACGACGTAGTGTGTCCATCTTAAGCCATGGGTAAGGCGGCGGGCGTGGGTTTTCCCGCCGCCTGTAAAAGCCCTAGGGCAGACGTGGCAGCGCCATTCTGACTGGCGCGCCACAAATTCCGGCAGAGAGCGGCTATCACGCGCCGCTCCAAGTGGGAAGAGGTCCCGCGAGGGACCAGCGCCTGCTGGGTTGAGAGTGGTGTACCTTAGGCCCCACGTCGACTCCCCAGCAGGCCGGGCCGGAATCGAGGGGTTTAGTGAGTAGGAGTCTCACATAACCCGGCTGTATCCCACGCGGCCGGGTACCTTTTATAAAAAAAAAAAAAAAAAAGGTTAGGTTCCCCCGGGCGGGTGGAAGGGGAAGTCACAGAGGCTACTGGTAAGACCTGGTGACTTCGTCTTTCACCGTACTCCATTGTCTTTCCCGGCAATGTGAGGGGTGTTGGTCTTGGGTGGAGCACTACTGTTGCGTCGAAACCCAAGGCAAGTGTGGTTGTTATCCTGCTCGTGGTTGCCGCCTGCTTTTGGTCTGGCCCTTCTGGACAGACGTAGCCGAAACAGCCATGCGCCTTCCCGTATAATTCTCCCTTCCCTCCTTTCCCTTTACCCTGTTTCCTGTCTTTCCCATTTCCTACATAGTGTCGCGGTTGTTCGGCTCCGGGTCTTCTCTGCTCTCAGAGTTGACTTTGGATGACGCACCGCCGTGGCACACCATAGGGTCCTCGGGTTGGCGCTCAACACTGGTTGGCCGCCAAACCGAGTCCCTACCCAATTTAATTTAATTCTGTTTTTGGTTGTTCTGTTTAATTACACTTCGTTTGGTTTGTTCATTTGGTTGTTGTTTGTTTCGTTGTCTTTTGTCTTTTCTATCTTTCCGTTTTCTTCGTTTTCTCTTTTAGCTCCTGGGGTGCGGCTTTCGGGATTTCCCGGGAGTCCGCGGGGGGGAAAGTGCTTAGGGTGACTTGTAGGAGGAGTATAATGATGGATAAGCGTTCGAACAAAAAGACTCCCCGGGCGGGTCCCAGCAAGCCGGTGGCTGCTGGGGAATCCCGCACCGTCTCTCCCTCTGGGGGGGGCGGTCTGCCCCATGTATACGGGGGGGGCAGTTTGGGCGTTCCGTCCGTCGATTTGACGGTCGAGGCAGTGGAAGGGAGAGAGACGCGCGCGATGCGCAAGCGCGCATCTGAGGAGTCCGCCATGGAGGAAGGGGCGACGGTTGGGAAGCGGCTAAACAGTCCGCTCCCCGGCCAGACAGAGCAGTCCGGCGAGAGCGACATTCCGCTGAGTCGGGACAGCTCATTAGGGCGAAGGGGGCAAGAGTCCGAGTCAAGCGACTTGGCCGGAATGACGCCGTCAGGAAGGTCGACACACATGATGAAGCGTGCATATGCGGGGAAGGCTCGTCCGTCGGAGACCCCACCCACGAGTGCGTGGGAGGAGAAGGACTCGAGCGGGCCGGACGACATAACGGAGGACTTGAAGCTGAGTAGCGGCTTCTATCATGAGAACGCGCGCTACGCGTACGGGCAGTACGAAAAGCTGAAGCGAGCAATAAAGTGTGGCGATATGGAGCCGGAGCCGTACCCAGAGGACGTCCGGTACAAGAACGTGGCACGCATGTGCCACGCAAAGGCGAGGCTGGTGGACGTGATCACCAAGGTCGTCGACAGCAGGGCGAAGGTACCTCCAGGGGAGTCTAGCGCCGGAACTCTTGGCACAATGGTCCAAGATGATCTGGCAATCCTCCTGGAGGTTACCAAACGATCAGGGCGACCCAAGGGCCTATTTCTTAAGGCCATCCAGACGGCGAGCGCGTCACTCTTGGACGCCACCAACCGGTTGGTGCAGAAGGCGTCGGAGACCGAGAGTCTGAAGAAACGGGTGGAGGGAATGAGGGCGGAGCTGGATCAGCTGCGAGCTGATATGGCGAGCCGGCCCGCCCGAATCCAAACCCCACCCGCTACCCCACAGGAAGACACTGCCCCGCTGACCATGCGGGAGATCGGCGCCATGGTAGACGCCAAGATCGCGGGTATCGCGGACCGGCTGCTGCCGGAGATACGGCTCCGGCCGCCTCTGGCGGCGGATAGGTCGGCTGCCCCCGAGCGCACCATGACGCCGAAACCGGCGGAGACGCCAAGACGGAGGAGACCTAGGAGGAAGAGGGCCTCGGCTGTTTTGCCGGTCGCGGACCTCCCTGCGGTTCCCTCGCGTGTGATGCCCAGTGTGGCTCCAGCGAGGGAGCCCAGGACGGACAGTTGGGCGATGGTGGCGGCCAGGAGGGCCCCGCGTAAAGGGTTAGGAGAGCCGAGGAGCCGTCCCTCCCCCCCTTCGCCACGCAAGGCGGAGAAGGGCAGAGGGGCGAAGTGCCGGCGGAGGAGAAAGAGGGCGGTGACGGAGGCGGTGACCCTCACTCTTCCTGAGGGGTCACCGCACACGTATGCCGAGGTGCTGATGACCGCCCAGGGGGCGGTTAAGCTCGAGGAGATAGGTGTCGCTCCAGAGGAGATGCGGGCCCGGAGAACTCGTACGGGCGGGACGCTATACGAGCTCTCGGGCCCAGGTTGTGAGGAGAAGGCGGACAGGCTGGCGGAGCGCCTGAGCGCGTCCTTGGACGCTCTCGGTGTCCGGGTCTCGAGGCCCGTGAGAGCAAGGGAGATCCGGGTCCTGGACATTGATGATGCCACGGACCCCAAGGACGTTGCGAGGCAGCTGGCCTCGGCTGGGGGGTGCGCGGTGGACGCCGTCAAGGTTGGCGGCATAAGCCGCGCGCCGGGGCGCCTGGGAGTTGCCTGGGTGCGCTGTCCCCTGGCCGCAGCCCAGCGGCTGCTGTCCTCCGGCCACTTTGTGTTGGGCTGGGGACGGGCGAGGGTGGAAGCACTCGAGGCAAAGGCGGCATACTGCTTCCGCTGCCTCGAGTGCGGCCACGTGGGGGCCCAGTGTCCCAATAAAGGGAGCGAGAGGGGGGCTCGCTGCTTTAAATGCAGCGAGCCGGGCCATAGGGCACGCGAGTGCCAGGCCCGAGGTCGACGTTGCCCGCTGTGCGCGGATCTGGGGCTGCCCGATCTGCATCGGCTGGGCAACGGGTCGTGCGCCCAAACCAAGGGCGGCCGTAGCAGGCGCCCTGGTCGGCGCGAGGTGGAAGGCGCTGTTTTCACGGCGGCGCCCATGGCGGTGGATGCGGGCCCGATTGTCCGGGCCGCTCCCGCCGTGTCGTAGGCCGAGTCCGGCCGCAGATCCCGGGGCAGGGCACGGGGATGCCCTCGCCCCGCAGGGGATCTGTGAAGATACGACGTCCTGTGCGGGTGCTCACGACAGGACGTCGATTGCTCGTTCAGCGAGCGCGAGTTGAGGAGGTGGGCCTCCTGTCTGCGGCGGCGTGGTCCTGAGAACAGATCCCACAATGCCGCAACAAGGACGCGAGTAGGGAGCACTCCGGGGATGTTTTAGTGGGTAGGCCCCCACTCTGGGGGAGATTCCCACACACCCCCCTCGGCCATCCCCGTGGCCGACGGGATGTCCATAAAGGATTTTTACCCCGGGCGAACAAAAAAAAAAAAAAAAGGTTAGGTTCCCCCCCGATTTGTGCTGCCACCTTGCCGTGGTGGGGGGGCTTGAGTGCCTCAATGATCCGTGGGGCCAAACCGGCCCGGGCCTCCCATGCCGGGCGGGCCCACGGGGAGAGGTGAGACGAAGAGCAGCGCTACCCCCTTTATAAAGTATTTATTGTTTGTTTTTGTTTGGTTTTGTTTGGTTTTGTTTTGTTTTGTTTTTGTTTTGGTTTTATCGTTGTATATATTCTGTCTTTTGGTTTTGTTTTGTTTTTGGTTGTCTTCTTGGTTTTGTTTTGTTTGTTTTCGTATATCTTTCCTTTCTTATTTATTGTATTTTCGTCTTCTTTTTCCCGACGTTTCGGAGGAGTTCAGCAAATATGGAAAGTCACGGATTGCAAAATAGTCCCCGGGCGGGTCCCAGCTCGACTATGTCAGCTGGGGAATCCCGCACTGTCGACCCTTCGGGGGAGGCAGTCTGCCCCTCGTACTACGGGGGGGGCACAAGACGTGAAACTACCACTAAGGGTAGGAAGGGAGAGGCCACCGTGCCGCAATCACAAGTAGAGGTAGCCGGAACTGACGGCGGAGCAAAGGGGAATGATATCCCCTGTGCAGTGGAAGAAGGCGACGTCTGGGTCGTCGGTGACCGGAAAGAGGTGCTGGACGAATTCCTGCGCCGAACATCTGGTCCCCAAAGGGACGACAAAGGGCGCTTTGTCACGTCCCGGGCAGCCTCTCCATTACCGGCTACACAGCCGAAGAGGATGGAGAAAGGGAAGATCCCAGTGGTGGTCCTCGAGGATGTCCTCAGGCCCATATCGCCACGAACACGGGAGATGGAGCGCGCAGCGCGCGAACTCGGACTGGAGATGTCGACGGACGGTGAGTCTGTCTACGACTCGGATTTGGAATTCGGGGGCCCACTGCGGAGATCCGGCAGCAAGAGACGTCTGGACTCCGACGACGACTCTGCTGCCGAGGCCGCAGAAAAGGTCCCCAGGGTGGACGATTCCCCGCGAGGTCGGGGTCGGCCGCCCACCACCGGGCAGCACGTGGGCAAATGGCAGGCCAAGAAGGAGATGTTGGCTGCCAAACGAGCCTTAGAAGCGGAAGACGCACGGGAGCTGAGGGAGAGGCCCCCCGCAGAGCCTCCTGCGGCAAAGCCCCCCAAAGCAAAACCCGTATACAGGCCCGACCAGGACCCACATGGTCTAGTCGGGTCTGAACTGGAACGACGTATGGCCGAGGAAGTCGCCAACATTCGCGACGTTGCTAAGTCCTCCGCCAATTTGAAAGGCACATTTATTAAGCGCCTAAAGGAAGCGGCCACCTTTATGGAGGGAGCGGCGGAGGTCCTCATTCGGCGGACTGCTGATGAGGAGGTCGCCATGCTCCGCGCCCAAAATAGGAGGCTCCAAGAGGAGAAGAGAGAGTACCGCAGGACGAACGCGGAGCTCGAGAAGAGATTGAGTGCCCTAGAAGAGCAAGTGGAGAGACTCAAAAAGAGGCCAGGGAAGAAACAAGGCAAGTCGGGCTGTTCTTGTGCGTCCTCCGGCGCACAAAGGATCACCGAAGAGCCGATGATCATTGTTAGAAGACCAAACCCGGTGACGGCTGAGGTGGAGGCGGCCCTGAAGGCCCTCGGGATCATCGCCAAGTACGCCACCGAATACAATGTGTCGGACGAATTCCGGGACATGCGGCAGCTCCCCCGCGTGCCCCTGGAGCTCCAGGAGGCTCTCTTCGGAGGTCCGGAGCCCCCGGCGCCGTCCGCAGAGACCGCCGCGCCCTCAGAGGCCCCTGTGCCGAGAGAGGCCCCCGCGTCCAGAGAGACGCCCGCGCCCCGAGAGGCCACAGCGCCTCGGGCGCCAAAACGGACGAAGACCACTGGCAGTGCCCCGGTCGCCCCATCACCGGCGGCTTCGGGCCCTGCAAAGAAGAAAAAAGCTAAGAAGAAAAGCCTCGCGGCTCAGCGCGTCCCCGACGCCGAACGGCTGGACATGGAGTCCATCCCGGTGCGGGGAGATTGGCAGACGGTGGGCCCACGCAAGGGCTCCAAGAAAAAGGCTACGGCTCTGCCGAAGCCGAGGGATGAGACGCGCAAAGCAACGCCGGCCAAGCCGAAGATCCGGGCACAACAGCTCCGAGTCCCGCGCACGTCGGCGGTTGTTATAACTCTGCAGCCTGGCGGAGTGGAAAAGGGCCTCCACTACGCCAAGGTGATTAACACGGCTGCGACTGCTATAAAATGGGAAGAACTAGGTCTCCCGCGTCCCTTGTGCAAGCCAACGGCCGCGGATGGGCGCAAACTGCTCTTCCCACCTGGGGAAGGCAGCGAGGCGAAGGCCGACCTTTTGGCCTCCAAGTTGCGAGAGGTCTTCAGCGCGGAGGAGCTGAAGATCTCTCGCCCAGTGAAGACGGCGGAGCTCGGCATCTCTCTCCTGGATGATTCAGTCACCAGGGAGATGATCGCCGCAGCTATCGCCGAAAAGGGGAAATGTAACGCCGCACAGATCAAGTGCGGCGAAATCAAGAAGGGCCCGCAGAACATGGGCCAGGTGTGGGTGCGGTGCCCGGTGTCGACGGCCAAGGTGGTCGCGCGCGACCGATTGGCTGTGGGCTGGTCGTCGGCCCGGGTTGAGCTGCTGGGGGCGAGGCCCCTACAGTGTCATAAGTGCCTCAAATACGGGCACACCCTGGCTCTGTGCCAGGAGGGAGGAGACCGCGGCGATTCGTTATGCTTTCGCTGCGGTCAAGCCGGTCACATTGCGGCTACGTGCCGTGAGAAGCCGCACTGTGTGGCATGTGCGGCGACCGGCAAACCGGCAGATCACCGTGGGGGCAGGAGCCGGTGCCTAGAGGCCAAGCGCCGTGGGGCACCAAAGGCTGCAAGGGCCAGCGCACCCAAGCCGCGGCCTTCCTGTCCCCGACCCCCCAAGCAAGGGGGAGGGAGGAGGATGGACACGTCATAGTCCGTCCTAAGCCATGGGTATGGCGGCGGGCGTGGGAGATCCCGCCGCCTGTAAAAGCCCTAGGGTAGAAGTGGCAGCGCCATTCTGACTGGCGCGCCACAAATTCCGGCAGAGAGCGGCTATCACACGTCGCTCCAAGTGGGAAGAGGTCCCGCGAGGGACCAGCGCCTGCTGGGTTGAGAGTGGTGATATTTAGGCCCCACGTCAACTCCCCAGCAGGCCGGGCCGGAATCGAGGGGTTTAGTGAGTAGGAGTCTCACATAACCCAGCCGTCTCCCACACGGCTGGGTACCCATGATGGGTTCCCCTCGTTAAAAAAAAAAAAAAAAAAAAAAAAGGTTAGGTTAGGTTAGGTTGGGCGGGTGGAAGGGGAAGTCACAGAGGCTACTGGTAAGACCTGGTGACTTCGTCTTTCACCGTACTCCATTGTCTTTCCCGGCAATGTGAGGGGTGTTGGTCTTGGGTGGAGCACTTCTGTTGCGTCGAAACCCAAGGCAAGTGTGGTTGTTATCCTGCTCGTGGTTGCCGCCTGCTTTTGGTCTGGCCCTTCTGGACAGACGTAGCCGAAACAGCCATGCGCCTTCCCGTCTTAATTCTCCCCTTCCCTCCTTTCCCTTTCCCCTTTTCCTTTCTCTCCCATTTCCTGTTTCAGTGTCGCGGTTGTTCGGCTCCGGGGACTTCTCTGTTTTCAGAGTTGCCTTGGGACGTCGAACCGCCGTGGCACACCATGAGGTCCTCGGGTTGGCGCTCAACTCAGTTGGCCGTCAAACCGAGTCCTCACTTCATTTAATTTACACTGTCGTTTTGTTGTTTTTGTTATACTTCGTTTTGTTTGTTGTTTTGGTTTTGTTGTTTTGTTTTGTTTTGTTCGTTTTGTTTGTTGTTTGTTTTGGTTTGTTTGTTTTGGTTCTGTTGTTTTGTTTTGTTATGTTTGTTTCCCTAACTTTTCTGTCTTTTTGTTTATTTCTTCTCTTTTCGTTTCTTCGGGTTGCGGCTCTCGGGGTTCCCTGGGGGTTTGCAAGGGGGGGTGAGCTTAGGGCGATGTTTTGGTGGGAAGCAAATATGGACAAGCACGGATACGAAACAACTCCCCGGGCGGGTCCCAGTTCGTCGGTGACGGCTGGGGAATCCCGCACCCCTGCGCCTAACAGTGCGGGGGTCTGCCCCACGTTATACGGGGGGGGCAGTAAACGTGCGACTCCATCTGCCGCATCGGCAGGTGTCGAGAGGAGGAGGGCCAGCGAGCCGAAATCACAATTTATTGAGGTAGCCGGAAGAGACGGCGTAATATATCGTTTTCCTGGCGATCGTGTGCCGGACGCGATATCAACGGATGACGAGGTGGTAGTCGTGGAGGAGAGGGAGAGACTGGGCGAAGGGGTGCGCCGAACACCTGGCCCCCAAAGGAACGCCAAGGGACGCTTTGTGTCGTCCCGGTCTGCATCCCCATGCTCGGTTTCAAAGCCGAAGGACGTAGGAAAGACTCCGGTGGTGGTCCTTAAGGACTGCCTCAGGCCCGGGACGCCCCGGAGTGTTGAGCGATTGAGGCGAGAACAGGAGCTCGGCCTCGACATGTCAACGTCTGGTGAGGAGGACGTCGAGTTCCTGTCCGATTCGGACTGTTCTCTGCGGAGAGCCAGCAGCAAGCGTCGTCTGGACGTCGGGGATGACGCTGCTGCTGAGGCCGCGGAGAAGGTGCCCCGGATAGAGGTGGTCTCCAAAAGGGGGAAGGCCAAGAAGGCCAGCGCTAGATTGGAGGAAGTTCCCGAGGGTAACACCTCGGATGAGCCCTCAGAGGATGCCCCAAGAGGGCGTGGTAGACCGCCCACCACTGGCCAACACGTCGGCCTGTGGCGCAAGAAGAAAGAGAGGGAGGCGGCCCTAGAAGAGGAAAGGGAGAGGCAGGAGTACGAGGCCCGGTGGGGCCCGCTCCAGCCGCCAACTCCCAGTGCCGAGAGGCTAGAGATGGAGGAGCGCGAGGACCGCGAGGTCCGGGAGGCGGACGAGCGCGCTGCGGAGCAGGGAGTCGCTCCCAGCAGGCTCTACCAGCCGGTGCGCGACGCTGATGTGGACGATATGAACGGGATCGAGCTGGCCCGTACCGTCCACAACAGCGTCATCAAGATTAGAGAGGGCGTCAAAAGCTCTAAGAACTTGAAAGGGACGGTGATCCGAGATGTCAAAGACAGCCTGGGCGCAATTTTAGATGCGACGGAGGTGCTGACGCGCCGCACAGAGTCAGGGGAAGTGGCTCTGTTGCGGGCGCAAGTCACAATCCTGCAGGACCAGATGCGGGACATGGAGCTGCAGTGCGCCGAACAACGGCGCACGATAGACGGGCTGCGCACTCGGCTAACCAAGGCCGAGGCAGCCCGTATAGAGAAGAGTTTGCGCCCCTCTACAATAACAGAGGGACTAGACGTCCAGCTCATTAGCAGGACAATCATGACCCAGGTGGGTGGGATGCTTAACACCCGCCTGGAGGAGATTGAGCGCCGGCTTCCCCCGGCGCCGAGTATGCGCCCGCCTCTCGCATCGGACGCCGCCCGGGCCCCCGTGGCCGAGGTGGCTGAAACCGAAAGGCCGGTAGGAAAAAAGAAGAAGAAGAAGAAAGCCGCCAAAGCGGCTGCCATCGAGAGGAGAGAGGTCGGGCCGACGGCACCAACCGTCCCTGCCCAGGCCGCCACAACATCTGCGGCTCCGACCTCCTCCAAACGGACGAGAAAGCCGAGGAAGAGCCTCGCAGCACAGAGAGCGCCGGATGCGGAGCACGGGGATGTTGTGCCCGCTGTGTCCCGGACAGAGTGGAGTACGGTGGTCCGCAGAGGGACCACCAAGAAGGCAGTCCAGTCGCAAGAAAGCAGCAGACCGCCGCCACCCAAGCGCAAGCCCAAAGCCTCGCGGCTGCGGGCCCCGCGCAAGGAGGCGGTGGTCCTCACTCTACTGCCGAACACGGCTGAGGAAAAGATCACCTACGCGGAGGTGATCCGTAGGATAAAGAGCCGGGTCGCTTTGGCCGATCTCGGCCTCTACGTCCCTAAGTTCAGGGAGGCGGCTACGGGAGCGCTCGTCGTTGAGGTCCCGGATGCCGAGAAGGCAGACGCGCTTGCCGCGAAATTTAGGGAAGCATTTGAGCCCGAAGTACTTCGGGTGGCGCGGCCGGTCAAATCGGCCGAGCTGCGCCTACACGGGTTAGACCCCTCGGTCACCGAGGAGGAGGTCGTGGCGGCTGTTGCGAGCACCGGTGCGTGCGACGCGGCGGCTGTCAAATGCGGCAAAATTTCAAGGGTGCGCCGATCGGGCATAGGCACAGTGTGGGTGCGGTGCCCGGTCCTGGCGTCCAAGACGATCGCCCGGGGTCAGCTGACCATAGGGTGGACGTCGGCCCGAGTGGAGCTCCTTCGGCAGCGCCCCCGAATGTGTTACCGGTGTCTGGAGACCGGGCACATCGGGGCGTGCTGCAAGTCAGAGAAGGATCGGGGTGGCGTCTGCTACCAGTGCGGGGAGGGCGGTCACATGGCCGCCAGCTGCAGCGCCAAGCCGCGCTGCGTCGTGTGCGCCGATTACGGCCGAGACGCCAACCACAGATGTGGTCGGGCGAGTTGTCTCGGCCCGAAGAAGCGAAAGCCGCCCGACAAGGGGGCCGAGCAGGAACGGATGGACACATAGTCCATCCGCCGACATAAGGCCGATTCAGTCGGCCCGGGAAGACTGGCCGGTTCTGTCCGGGTCCAGGTACGATGGTGGTGGTGCGTAGAGTAATAGTGCGCAAAGATAGGGTCGAGGTCGTTGGCCACACACGGTGGGTGGAGCAAACGGAGATATTGGTCCCGAACCGCTCCCCACCAGGAAGGGAAGATACAGAGGTAGGTTTAGTGGGTATGGGGACGCCTAGATCTATGGCGATCTCGAGCCCCACATAACCCTGTCGCGTCCACTCGCGTTGACACCTTCTCCGCGAGTGGATGCGCCAGGGTATCCGTAAAAAGGATTCCCCCTCTTTAAAAAAAAAAAAAAAAAAAAAGGTTAGGTTAGGTTAGGTTAGGTTAGGTTAGGTTCCCCCTCGACGGGGTAGGGCCCTACAATCTTGGGCCCTACTGGCCGGTCTGTCCCTACTGAACGTAGGGACATCGCAGACATGCGTGCGCCACAACGGCGGATCCGTGGTGGACGTCTCGTTTGCCACGCCCGCCGTCGCGCGCAGAGTCTCCGACTGGCGAGTGGCGGAGGGGGTCGAGACGCTGTCGGACCATCTGTACGTTCTGTTCAGCGTCTCGCCCCTCCCAGGCTTCAGGCCGGCCCGTAGGCGGGCCAGCAGGCTGCCTAGGTGGACCTTGAGCCGGCTCGACGTGGAGCTGGCCAAGGAGGCGGCCATCGTCCAGCGCTGGTCCTCCCCTGCTGTGGGGGCTGGTGCGGACGTGGACGAGCTGGCCGGCCGCATGCGCGCCTCACTCCAAGAGGTGTGCGATGCGGCCATGCCGAGGGTTCGGAGGGGGCACCAGGGACGGGAGCAGGTGTATTGGTGGTCGTCTGAGATCGCGGAGCTCAGGGCGGCCTCCAACGTGGCCCGCCGCCAATACACGCGGTGTGGCCACCGCCTGCGGAACAACCCGTCCCTGGAAGAGTTAAGGGACCAGCTGCGGGGCATCTATCGAGAGGCGAAGATGGCCTTGCAGCTGGCAATCAGTCGGGCCAAGGCCGCTGCCAGGGAGCAGCTGTTGGCGGATCTCGATAGGGATCCCTGGGGGCGACCCTACCGCGCAGCGCGTGACAAGCTGTGCGCGCGGGGAGCCCCCGTCCTGGAGACTCTGCCTCCCGATCTCCTCGAGAGGGTGGTCGGGGAGCTGTTCCCAGCCGCGGCCCATCACTCTCCGCCGGTGATGTCGCCGCCGTCTCGCCCGGTGGCTGGCGGGGACGACGATGTCCCGCTGGTCACCGAGTCGGAGTTGGAGACGGCGCTGGCCCGACTGCGGGCCAAGAAGACGGCCCCCGGGCCTGACGGTGTCCCGGGCCGCGTGGTGTGCGTGGCCTCGGAGTTTCTAGGGGAGGGGCTTCGGGGACTGTTCGACAGGTGCCTTCTGTCCGGACGGTTCCCGAAGCTCTGGAGGGAGGGGAGGCTATGCCTCCTCAAGAAGGAAGGCCGGCCGGAGGACTCCCCCTCCGCGTACCGGCCCATCGTGCTTCTGGACGAGGCGGGCAAACTGTTCGAGAGGGTCCTCGCTGCCCGTCTCGTCCAGCACCTTGAGGGAGTGGGACCGGGGCTCAGCCCGGTCCAGTTCGGCTTCAGGGCGGGGCGGTCGACGATCGACGCGCTCGACGCCCTGAGGCGCCTCCGCGAGGAGGCGGTGGAGGAGGGGGAAGTGGTCCTGGCGGTGTCGCTCGACATCGCCAATGCGTTCAACAGCCTCCCCTTCGAGACGCTCGAGGAGGCACTTCGGTACCATGAGGTGCCTCCTTATCTCGGGAGGCTGCTGAGCGCATACCTCCGGGACCGCGAGGTCCTGTGGGAGGGAGCGGACGGCCGCATTCAGCGGCGGACGGTTAAGTGCGGTGTTCCGCAGGGCTCGGTTCTAGGCCCTGTCCTGTGGAACATCGGATACGACTGGTTGCTCAGGATGCCGCTACTGCCCGGGGTGGGGCTGCTCTGCTACGCAGACGACACCCTCATCACGGCCAGGGGCGGCACCTTCGCCGAGGCGGCGAGGAGAGCAACGGTCGCGACGTCGCTGGCTGCGGACCGGATCGGCCTGCTGGGCCTGAGGGTCTCCCTCCCGAAGACGGAGGCCCTCCTCCTCCACGGGCCACGCCGGGGTCCCCCTCGCGGTGCGAGCATCACCGTGGGGGGGACGGTGATAGAGCTGCGGGCCCAGATGAAGTATCTGGGCCTGCACCTGGACGGTCGGTGGAGCTTCGGGGCCCACTTCCAACAGATGGCCCCGAGGCTCATACGGTCGGCCGCCGCCCTGGGCAGGCTGCTGCCCAACGTCGGCGGCCCGGGCTCCGTCTGCAGGCGCCTGTACTCCGGCATCATCCGGAGTATGGCCCTGTACGGGGCCCCCGTCTGGGTCGGAGCCCTCACCGCTCGCAACAGGGCCCTTCTGCGGAGGCCGCAGAGGGTCATAGCGGTGAGGGCGATCCGGGCTTACCGCACGGTGTCGTGGACGGCTGCCACGCTGCTCGCCGGGGACCCACCCTGGGAGCTCCAGGCGGAGGTGCTGGCGGCCGTCTACAGGTACCGTGCGGCACGGAGGGAGGAGGGAGCGCTGCCCCTCCTCGACGGTGGTGGTGCAAGGCGGGTCAGGGACAGAGCGCGAGAGGCCCTGATCCGCCACTGGGAGGAGGATTTGGGGTCCCCAGCCGCCGGGCTGGCGACGGTGGAGGCGGTCCGCCCCCACCTAGATCGCTGGCTGTCTCGGCGGCACGGGACCCTAACCTACAGGTTGGTGCAGGTGCTTACCGGGCATGGCTGCTTCGGTAAGTACCTGCATCAAATCGCGGGCCGGGAGCCGACGCCGGTCTGCCACGAGTGTGGCGCGCCAGTCGACACGGCGCGCCACACGGTGGAGGAGTGTGCCGCCTGGGTGACCGAGAGGCGGGCCCTGGCGGCACAGGTCGGTGGAGACCTCTCGCTGTCGAGCCTTATCGGACGGATGCTCGACAGCGAGGAGGGGTGGGAAGCAATGGCCTCCTTCTGCGAGGACGTCATGTCGCAGAAGGAGGCCGCGGAGCGGGTCAGGGAGGAAGACGTCCTGGCCGACCCGCGCCGCAGACGGAGGCCGGGGAGGAGGAGGCGACTGTACGCCCACCTCCTTCCCCCGCCATAGAGGCCGGTGGTGGGTCGGGGGACCCGCCACCGACGAAAGCCTCGATGACTGAGGGCGTCCCAGTGTACCGGGGCGCCCTCCCTGATAGTCGCTTGCCCGCGTAGCGGGCACCTCGTCGGGGCGTCAACGTCGACTGCGCTCGCGCGAACCGTTGGCGCCCCAAGCGTGCCGTGTGAGGGTATACCGCTGGGGTTTTTTTAGTGGGTATACGGGTTCTGTCCCGGGAGTCCCACATAATCACCGACCTCACCCCCGGGGGGCGGTGGTATGCGTAATGCATTTCCCCAGCGAAACCAAAACAAAAGGTTCCCCCTCGACTGTGCTGCCACCTTGCTGTGGTGAGGGGGCTTGAGTGCCTCAATGATCCGTGGGGCCATACCGGCCAGGGCCTCCCATGCCGGGCGGGCCCACGGGGAGAGGTGAGACGAAGAGCGGCACCCAGCGTCGTGGCGGGTTGCGGCTCCGGGGACTCCTCTGTCCTCAGAGCTGCCTTGGGAGTCGTAAACCGCTGCGGCGCACCATGAGGTCCTCGGGTTGGCGCTCAACTTAGTTGGCCGTCAAACCGAGTCCTCACTCAACGTCCTCGGGTGGGCGCCGGCCGAGGGCTGACGCACCTCCTCTGCGGGGCCGTATGCCGCAGAAGGGGGCTGCGGGACGGATCGCCGGTGCGCTGCGGTAGATTGGGGCTGCGGGGACTTGGGTGGATGGGGACCCTGTCCCCAGTGTCTCGCTGCGAGCCCTGGACGGGGGCTCCGGGGACCTGGGTTGACGGTGGACCCTGTCCTAAGGGTTTCCCTGCGGGCCCTGGACGGCTGCGGTGCGCCGGTGTCCTCTGGTTGGCGCCGGCCCGAGGGCTGACGGGCCTCCTTCTGCGGGGCCGATGTCGCAGAAGGGGGCAGCGGGGCGGGTCACAAGGGAGGGAGCTCCGGGTGACCCGCGCCGCGGACGGAGGCGGGGGTGGAGGGGGGTCCGTGACGATGCGGGCCCCTTCTGCCCTCGCCTAGGAGGCCGGTGGTGGTTCGGGGGAGCCACCACCGACGAAAGCCTCGATGACTGAGGGCGTCCCAGTATACCGGGACGCCCTCTCTGATAGTCGCTTGCCCGCGTTGCGGGCACCACGCCGGGGCGTCACAGTAGAATGCGTTTACGCGAACTTGTGGCGCCCCAAGCGCGTCGTGTGAGGGTATGCCGCTGGGGTTTTAGTGGGTAAACGACTCTTGGGTAGACGACCCTTGTCGGAGTCCCACATAATCACCGACCTTTCCCCCGGGGTGCGGTGGTATGCATAAAGCATTTCCCCAGCGAAACCAAAAAAAAAAACAAAAAAAAAAAAAAAAAAAAAAAAAAAAAGGTTAGGTTAGGTTAGGTTAGGTTAGGTTAGGTTGGGCGGGTGGAAGGGGAAGTCACAGAGGCTACTGGTAAGACCTGGTGACTTCGTCTTTCACCGTACTCCATTGTCTTTCCCGGCAATGTGAGGGGTGTTGGTCTTGGGTGGAGCACTACTGTTGCGTCGAAACCCAAGGCAAGTGTGGTTGTTATCCTGCTCGTGGTTGCCGCCTGCTTTTGGTCTGGCCCTTCTGGACAGACGTAGCCGAAACAGCCATGCGCCTTCCCGTCTTAATTCTCCACTTCCCTCCTTTCCCTTTCCCCTTTTCCTTTCTCTCCCATTTCCTGTTTCAGTGTCGCGGTTGTTCGGCTCCGGGGACTTCTCTGTTTTCAGAGTTGCCTTGGGACGTCGAACCGCCGTGGCACACTATGAGGTCCTCGGGTTGGCGCTCAACTCAGTTGGCCGTCAAACCGAGTCCTCACTTCATTTAATTTAATTCTATCTTTTTGGTTTGTTTATTTTGTTATACTTCGTTTTGTTTGTTTGTTTTGGTTTTGTTTGTTTGTTTTGGTTTTGTTGTTCGTTTTGTTTGTTTGTTGTTTGTTTGGTTTGTTTGTTTTGGTTTTGTTGTTTTGTTTTGTTATGTTTGTTTCCCTAACTTTTCTGTCTTTTTGTTTGTTTCTTTTCTTTTCGTCTCTTCGGGTTTGCGGCTCCCGGGGTTCCTCGGGGGTTCGCAGGGGTGGGTGTGCTTAGGGCGACGTTTTTGGTTGGGAGTAAAAACTATGGATAAGCACGATTACCAAACAACTCCCCGGGCGGGTCCCAGTTCGTCGGTGACGGCTGGGGAATCCCGCACCCCTGCGCCTAACAGTGCGGGGGTCTGCCCCACGTTATACGGGGGGGGCAGTAACCGTGTGACTCCGTCTGTTGCAACAGACGTTGAGAGGAGGGGGGCCACTGTGCCGAAATTACCATATATAGAAGTAGCCGGACGAGACGGCGTAATATATCGCTTCCCGGGAGACCGCGTGCCGGATGCGATATCCACGGATGACGAGGTGGTCGTCGTGGAGGAGAGGGAGAGGGTGGACGAAGGGGTGCGCCGAACATCTGGCCCCCGAAGGGACGACAAGGGTCGTTTTCTGTCGTCCCGGTCTGCCTCCCCATGCTCGGCTTCTAAGCCGAAGGAAGGAGGAAAGGCTCCGGTGGTGGTCCTCCAGGACTGCCTCAGGCCTGGAACGCCCCGGAGCGTCGAACGACTGAGGCGAGAACGGGAGCTAGGTCTCGACATGTTGACGTCCGGCGACGAGGACGTCGAGTTCCTGTCCGATTCGGACTGTTCTCTGCGGAGAGCCAGCAGCAAGCGTCGTCTGGACGCCGAGGACGACGCTGCTGCTGAGGCCGCGGAGAAGGTGCCTCGGATAGAGAAGGTCCCCAAAAGGGGTAAGGCAAAGAAGGCCAGCGCCAGGCTAGAGGAGGTTCCCGAGGGTAATACCTCGGATGATCCCTCAGAAGACGCCCCAAGAGGGCGTGGAAGACCGCCCACCACGGGCCAACACGTCGGCCTGTGGCGTAAGAAAAAGGAGAGGGAGGCGGCCCTCGAGGAGGAAAGGGAGAGGCAGGAGTTCGAGGCCCGCTGGGGCCCACTCCAGCCCCCAACTCCCAGTGCCGAGAGGCTGGAGCAGCAGGAGCGCGAGGACCGCGAGGTCCGGGAGGCGGACGAGCGCGCTGCGGAGCAGGGAGTCGCTCCCAGCAGGCTCTACCAGCCGGTGCGCGACGCTGATGTGGATGACATGAACGGGGTCGAGCTGGCCCGAACCGTCCACAACAGCGTCATCAAAATTAGAGAGGGAGTTAAAAGCTCCAAAAATCTGAAAGGGACGGTGATCCGGGAGGTGAAAGACGGCCTGGGTGCAATCTTGGACGCGACGGAGGTGCTGATGCGCCGCACGGAGTCAGGGGAAGTGGCTCTGTTGCGGGCGCAAGTCACAAATATGCAAGACCAAATGCGGGACATGGAGCTGCAGTGCGCCGAACAGAGGCGCACGATAGACGAGTTGCGCACTCGGCTCACTAAGGCCGAGGCAGCTCGTATCGAGAAGTCGATGCGCCCCTCTACTTCAACAGAGGGGCTAGACGTCCAGCTCGTCAGTAGGACGATCATGACCCAGGTGGGTGGCATGCTAAACGCCCGCCTGGAGGAGATCGAGCGCCGACTTCCCCCGGCGCCGAGTATGCGCCCGCCTCTCGCGTCGGACGCTGCCCGGGCCCCAGTGGCTGAGGCGGCCGGAATCGAGAGGCCGGCGAAGAAAAAGAAGAAGGGAGCCATACTGGCTGCCCCGGTGAGGAGAGAGGTCGGGCCGACGGCACCAACCGTCCCTGCCCAAGCCGCCACAACATCTGCGGCTCCGACCCTCTCCAAAGGTCAGAAGAGGAGGCTAAAGAGGAAGAGCCTCGCGGCGCAGAGAGCGCCTGACGCGGAACACGCGGACGTCGCGCCTGCTGTGACGCATGCGGACGTCGTGCCCGCCCCAGTCCGGGAGGGCTGGAATGTGGTGGTCCGGAGAGGGGCCACCAAGAAGGCAGTTCGGCCTCCTCAGCCGCAACCCGCCAGCAGGCAGCCGCCGGCACAGCGGAAGCCCAAAGCCTCGCGGCTGCGGGCACCACGCACGTCGGCGGTTACTCTCACGCTGCTGCCGGGAGCCGCTGAGGAGAACCTTAACTTTGGCGGGGTCCTGCGTAAGGTCAGGACCCAGATGCCTGAAGAGGAGTTTGTGGCGCTGAAGCCCACGTTTAGGGAGGCGGCTACGGGAGCGCTCATCATAGAGCTCCCCGATGCCCAAAAGGCGGACGCCCTCGCCTCTAAGTTTAGAGAGGCGTTTGGGCCAGAGGTGCTTCGTGTGGCGCGGCCGGTCAAGTCGACCGAGCTGCGCCTACACGCGTTGGATCCCTCTGTGGTGGAGGAGGAGGTCGTTTCGGCCGTCGCGAGCGCCGGTGGGTGCGATGCGGCGGCCGTCAGGTGCGGCCCCATAAGACGGTCGAGCCGGTCGGGCCTAGGCACGGTGTGGGTGCGTTGCCCGACGGCGGCCGCAAAAACGATCGCTCGAGGGCGTCTTGCGATCGGGTGGTCGGCGGCCAGAGTAGAGATCCTGCGGCAGCGGCCCCGGATGTGTTACCGGTGTCTCGAGACCGGTCACGTCGGGGCCTGCTGCAAATCGGAGCAGGACAGAAGCAGTCTCTGCTATCAGTGCGGGGTAAGCGGCCACAAGGCCGTCGACTGCAATGCGCCTGCGCGCTGCGTGGTCTGCGAGGGAGAGGGCCGAGACGCTAATCATCGGTGCGGCCGGATTAGCTGTCTCGGGCCCAAAAAGCGTAGGCCGCCAAGGGAGGCGGCTACGCAGGTCCGGATGGACACATAGTCCGTCCGAGACTCGAGTGGGGCCCGTTCTGTCCGGGCCAACTCGCTGAGGTGCGCGCAGGCGCACGTAGGGTCGTGGCCTTCAATGGCCAAGCCAGGTGGGCACAGGGGCAACTGGTGCAATTAGGTCCCAAACGCCCCTCCACTGGGACGCGAGACCGGAGGAGTTTTAGTGGGTAGGGGGGCGCTCTCATTCCTATAGAGCGCCTTCGAGTCTCCACATAACCTTGTCGCTTCCACTCACGTGGAGGCGTTGCTCCGTGAGTGGAAGTGGCAGGGTACCCGTAAAAAGGGTTTCTCCTCCGCCCAAAAAAAAAAAAAAAAAAAAAGGTTAGGTTAGGTTAGGTTAGGTTAGGTCCCCCCCGATTTGTGCTGCCACCTTGCCGTGGTGGGGGGGCTTGAGTGCCTCAAGGATCCGTCGGGGCCATACCGGCCAGGGTCACCCATGCCGGGCGGGCCCGCGGGGAGAGGTGAGACTAAGAGCAGCGCTACCTTTTATAAAGTATATATTGTTTGTTTTTTGTTTTTCGTTTTGGTTTTGTTTGTTTGTTTGTTTGTTTGTTTTGTAATATATATTCTGTCTTTTGGTTCTTTTCTTTTGGTTTTGTTCTTGGTTTTGTTTTGTTTTGCTTTCTTTTTATTGTCCTTTTCTATCATATTTATTTCTTTTCGCCTTCATTTTCACGACGTTTTCGGAGGAGTATAAAAACCATGGAAAGACGCGCTTTGGAAAATAGTCCCCGGGCGGGTCCCAGCTCGACTTTGTCAGCTGGGGAATCCCGCACTGTCGACCCTTCGGGGGAGGCAGTCTGCCCCTCGTACTACGGGGGGGGCACCAACCGCGAAACTGCCACTAAGGGTAGGAAGGAAGAGGCCACCGTGCCGCAATCACGAGTAGAGGTAGCCGGAACTGACGGCGGAGCAAAAGGGAATGACATCCCCTGTGCATTGGAGGAAGGCGACGTCTGGGTCGTCGGCGACAGGAAAGAGGTGCTGGACGAATTCCTGCGCCGAACATCTGTCCCCCAAAGGGACGACAAAGGGCGCTTTGTCTCGTCCCGGTCGGCCTCTCCATTACCGGCCACACAGCCGAAGAGGATGGAGAAAGGGAAGATCCCAGTGGTGGTCCTCGAGGATGTCCTCAGGCCCATATCGCCACGAACACTGGAGATGGAGCGCGCAGCGCGCGAACTCGGACTGGAGATGTCGACGGACGGTGAGTCCGTCTACGACTCGGATATGGAATTCGGGGGCCCACTGCGGAGATCCGGCAGCAAGAGACGTCTGGACTCCGACGACGACTCTGCTGCCGAGGCCGCAGAAAAGGTCCCCAGGGTGGACGATTCCCCGCGAGGTCGGGGTCGGCCGCCCACCACCGGGCAGCACGTGGGCAAATGGCAGGCCAAGAAGGAGATGTTGGCTGCCAAACGAGCCTTAGAAGCGGAAGACGCACGGGAGCTGAGGGAGAGGCCCCCCGCAGAGCCTCCTGCGGCGAAGCCCCCCAAAGCAAAACCCGTATACAGGCCCGACCAGGACCCACATGGTCTAGTCGGGTCTGAACTGGAACGACGCATGGCCGAGGAAGTCGCCAACATTCGCGACGTTGCGAAGTCCTCCGCCAATTTGAAAGGCACATTTATTAAACGCCTAAAGGAAGCGGCCACCTTTATGGAGGGAGCGGCGGAGGTCCTCATTCGGCGGTCTGCTGATGAGGAGGTCGCCATGCTCCGCG
This sequence comes from Clostera curtula, assembly GCA_905475355.2. NCBI lineage: Eukaryota > Metazoa > Arthropoda > Insecta > Lepidoptera > Notodontidae > Clostera > Clostera curtula. The sequence goes on along the minus strand of FR997820.1, from coordinate 110,562 downwards.
CCCAAAATAGGAGGCTCCAAGAGGAGAAGAGAGAGTACCGCAGGACGAACGCGGAGCTCGAGAAAAGATTGAGTGCCCTAGAAGAGCAAATGGAGAGGCTCAAAAAGAGGCCAGGGAAGAAACAAGGCAAGTCGGGCTGCTCTTGTGCGTCCTCCGGCGCACAAAAGATCACTGAAGAGCCGATGATCATTGTGAGAAGACCGAACCCGGTGACGGCTGAGGTGGAGGCGGCCCTGAAGGCCCTTGGGATCATCGCCAAGTACGCCACCGAGTATAACGTGTCGGACGAATTCCGGGACATGCGGCAGCTCCCCCGCGTGCCCCTGGAGCTCCAGGAGGCTCTCTTCGGAGGTCCGGAGCCCCCGGCGCCGTCCGCAGAGACCGCCGCGCCCTCAGAGGCCCCTGTGCCGAGAGAGGCCCCCGCGTCCAGAGAGACGCCCGCGCCCCGAGAGGCCACAGCGCCTCGGGCGCCAAAACGGACGAAGACCACTGGCAGTGCCCCGGTCGCCCCATCACCGGCGGCTTCGGGCCCTGCAAAGAAGAGGAAAAACCCAAAGAAGAAAAGCCTCGCGGCTCAGCGCGTCCCCGACGCCGAACGGCTGGACATGGAGTCCATCCCGGCGCGGGGAGATTGGCAGACGGTGGGCCCACGCAAGGGCTCCAAGAAAAAGGCTGCGGCTCTGCCGAAGCCGAGGGATGAGACGCGTAAATCAACGCCGGCCAAGCCGAAGATCCGGGCTCAACAGCTCCGGGTCCCACGGACGTCGGCTATCGTAATCACGTTGCAGCCTGGCGGAGTGGAAAAGGGCCTCCACTACGCCAAGGTGATAAATACGGCTGCGGCGCAAATACAATGGGCAGAACTGGGGCTTCCGCGCCCTCTATGCAAGCCGACGGCTGCAGACGGGCGCAAGCTGCTCATCCCACCTGGGGAGGGCAGCGAGGCGAAGGCCGACTTACTGGCCTCCAAGTTGCGGGAGATATTCAGCGCGGAGGAGCTGAAGGTCTCTCGACCGGTGAAGACGGCGGAGCTCGGCATCTCTCTCCTGGATGATTCAGTCACCAGGGAGATGATCGCCGCAGCTATCGCCGAGAAGGGTAGATGTAACGCCGCACAGATTAAGTGCGGCGAAATCAAGAAGGGCCCGCAGAACATGGGCCAGGTGTGGGTGCGGTGCCCGGTGTCGGCGGCCAAGCTGGTCGCGCGCGACCGATTGGCTGTGGGCTGGTCGTCGGCCCGGGTGGAGCTGCTGGGGGCGAGGCCCCTACAGTGTCATAAGTGCCTCAAATACGGGCACACCCTGGCTCTGTGCCAGGAGGGAGGAGACCGCGGCGATTCGTTATGCTTTCGCTGCGGTCAAGCCGGTCACATTGCGGCTACGTGCCGTGAGAAGCCGCACTGTGTGGCATGTGCGGCGACCGGCAAACCGGCAGATCACCGTGGGGGCAGGAGCCGGTGCCTAGAGGCCAAGCGCCGTGGGGCACCAAAGGCTGCAGGGGCCAGCGCACCCAAGCCGCGGCCCCCCCCGTCCTCAGCCCTCCAACAAGAGGGCCGGGAGGAGGATGGACACGGATTGTCCATCCTAAAGCCATGGGTAAGGCGGCGGGCGTGGGAATTCCCGTCGCCTGTAAAAGCCCTAGGGTAGAAGTGGCAGCGCCATTCTGACTGGCGCGCCACAAATTCCGGCAGAGAGCGGCTATCACACGCCGCTCCAAGTGGGAAGAGGTCCCGCGAGGGACCAGCGCCTGCTGGGTTGAGAGTGGTGATATTTAGGCCCCACGTCAACTCCCCAGCAGGCCGGGCCGGAATCGAGGGGTTTAGTGAGTAGGAGTCTCACATAACCCGGCTGTCTCCCACGCGGCCGGGTACCCATGATGGGTTCCCCTCGTTAAAAAAAAAAAAAAAAAAGGTTAGGTTAGGTTAGGTTAGGTTAGGTTAGGTTCCCCCCCGATTTGTGCTGCCACCTTGCCGTGGTGGGGGGGCTTGAGTGCCTCAATGATCCGTGGGGCCATACCGGCCAGGGCCTCCCATGCCGGGCGGGCCCACGGGGAGAGGTGAGACGAAGAGCAGCGCTACCTTTTATTAAGTATTTCTTGTTTGTTTTTGTTTGGTTTTGTTTTGGTTTTATCGTTGTATATATTCTGTCTTTTGGTTTTGTTTTGTTTTTGGTTGTCTTCTTGGTTTTGTTTTGTTTGTTTTCGTATATCTTTCCTTTCTTATATATCTTACTTTCGTCTTCTTTTTCCTGACGTTTTGGGAGGAGTTAAGCATCATGGAAAAGCACGGATACGAAACTATTCCCCGGGCGGGTCCCAGTTCGCCGGTGGCGGCTGGGGAATCCCGCACCCCTGCGCCTAACAGTGCGGGGGTCTGCCCCACGTTATACGGGGGGGGCAGTACTCGTGTTGCTCCATCTGCCGAATCGGCAGGTGTCGAGAGGAGGAGGGCCACTGTGCCGCAATTACCATTTATTGAAGTAGCCGGAAGAGACGGCGTTATATACCGCTTCGCAGGCGACCGAGTGCCGGACGCGGTATCGGAAGATGACGACGTAATCGTCGTAGAGAAGGAGAGGGTGGACGAAGGGGTGCGCCGAACACCTGGCCCCCAAAGGGATGACAAAGGCCGATTTGTCTCGTCCCGGTCTGCCTCCCCATGCTCGGCGTCAAAGCCGCAGGAGAAAGGGAAGACTCCGGTGGTGGTCCTTCAGGACTGCCTTAGGCCTGCGACGCCCCGGAGTGTGGAAAGATTAAGGCTCCAGAAGGAGATCGGGCTGGACATGTCAACGTCTGGCGAGGAGGACTTCATGTCCGAGGACTTCATGTCCGACTCGGACTGCGGGGGCCCACTGCGGAGGTCCGGCAGCAAGAGACGTCTTGACAGTGACGACGACTCTGCTGCCGAGGCCGCAGATAAGGTCCCCAGGATGGAAGAGCTCCCGAGAGGACGGGGAAGGCCACCTACCACAGGCAAGTTCGTCGGCCAGTGGCAGGCAAGGAAAGAAATGGAGGCGGCCAAACGAGCCCTCCAACAGGATGAAGCAAGAGAGCTTAGGGAGAGGCCACCTGCAGAGCCACCTGTGGTGAAGGCCCCCAAGCCTAAGCCCGCATACCGGCCCGACCAAGACCCGCATGGTCTAGTCGGGTCGGATCTGGAAAGACGAATGGGGGAGGAGATTCGGAAGATCCTGGACGTCGCTAAGAACTCCGGGAACTTAAAGGGGACGTTCATAAAAACCCTTAAGGAGGCGGCGGCCTTTATGGGGGGGGCGACGGAGGTCCTCATTCGGCGGTCTGCCAATGAGGAATCTGAAATGCTCCGCTCCCAAAATCGAAGGCTGAGGGAGGAAAATCGCGAATACCGCAGAGAAAACGCGGATTTGATGAAAAGACTCGACCATCTCGAGTCCGAGGTTGAGAAACTTAAAAATAAGTCAAGGGGGAAGAATTCGGCACGCTCTGGCGCGTCCTCCGGCGCGCAGTATTTCGAAGAGATGCCGATGGTCAAACGACCAAATCCAGTGGCGCCTGAGGTCGAGGCCCAGCTTAGGGCCCTCGGCATAGTGGCCAAATACGCCACTGAGCTTAATACTTCGGATGACTTTCGGGACATGCGGAGCCTCCCCCGCTTGCCCCGGGAGCTGCAAGAGGCTCTCTTTGGTGCCCCTGAGCCTACGGCGCCGTCCTCCGAGACCGCTGCGCCCTCAGAGGTCTCTGAGCCCAGAGAGGCCCCAGCGCCCCCGGCGCAACCACGGAAGAAGACCACTGGCAGTGCCCCGGCCGCCCCATCACCGGCGGCTCCGGGCCCTGCCAAGAAGAAGAAAGCCAAAAAGGCTAAGAAGAAGAGCCTCGCGGCTCAGAGTGCGCCGGACGCCGAGAGATTGGACCTTGGGTCAACTCCAGCACAAGGCGAGTGGGAAGTAGTGGGCTCTCGCAAGAAGGCCAAGAAAAAGAAGGCTAAGGCTCAGCCCATGCCTAGGGAGGAAGTGCGCAAGCCACCGCCGCCACCGCCGGCACCCAAGCGGAAGCCTAAGGCCTCGCGGCTCAAGGTACCGCGCACGTCGGCGGTGGTCATCACCTTGCAGCCCGGCGCAGTGGAGAAAGGGCTCCACTACGCCAAGGTTATAAATATGGCTGCGGCCCAAATAAAGTGGGAGGAACTGGGGCTCCCGCGCCCACTCTGCAAGCCTACGGCCACAGACGGGCGCGTACTGACGCTCCCCCCAGGGGAAGAAAACGCGAGGAAGGCTGACCTCTTGGCGGATAAACTGCGGGAGGTCTTCAGTGCGGAGGAGCTGAAGATCTCCCGCCCTGTGAAGACCGCGGAGCTGGGCATCTCTCTCCTGGATGACTCCGTCACCAGGGAGATGATCGCCGCAGCGATTGCAGCAAAGGGAGGATGCGACGCCGCACAAGTCAAGTGCGGCGAAATTCGTAAGGGTCCCCAAAATATGGGGAAGATGTGGGTGCGGTGCCCGGTGGCGGCGGCCAAAGTGGTCTGCCGAGACCGCTTAGCGGTGGGTTGGTCGTCGGCCCGGGTGGAGCTGCTGGGGGCGAGGCCCCTGCAGTGTTTTAAGTGTCTCCAGTTTGGACACACGGCGGCACTATGCCAGGGAGGAGAAGACCGCAGCGATCTCTGCTATCGCTGCGGTCAAGCCGGTCACGTTGCGGCTACATGCAACGCGGCGCCGCATTGCGTAGTCTGCGAGGCGGCTGGCAAAGCGGCAGACCACAGAGGAGGCAGGGATAAGTGCCTTGCGGCCAAGAGTCGCGGGGTACGGGGAGTTCCCAGGGCCAGCGCACCCAAGCCGCGGCCCCCCTGTCCCCGACCCCCCAAGCAAGGGGGAGGGAGGAGGATGGACACGACATAGTCCGTCCTAAGCCATGGGTATGGCGGCGGGAGTGGGAGACCCCGCCGCCTGTAAAAGCCCTAGGGCAGAGTGGCAGCGTCATTCTGACTGGCGCGCCACACATTCCGGCAGAGCGGCTATCACACGCCGCTCCAAGTGGGAGAGGTCCCGCGAGGGACCAAAGCCTGCTGGGAGAGAGTGGTGAACAACCAGGCCCCACGTTAACTCCCCAGCAGGCCGGGCCGGAATCGAGGGGTTTAGTGAGTAAGAGTCTCACATAACCCGGCTGTCTCCCACGCGGCCGGGTACCCATGATGGGTTCCCCTCGTAAAAAAAAAAAAAAAGGTTAGGTTAGGTTGGGCGGGTGGAAGGGGAAGTCACAGAGGCTACTGGTAAGACCTGGTGACTTCGTCTTTCACCGTACTCCATTGTCTTTCCCGGCAATGTGAGGGGTGTTGGTCTTGGGTGGAGCACTACTGTTGCGTCGAAACCCAAGGCAAGTGTGGTTGTTATCCTGCTCGTGGTTGCCGCCTGCTTTTGGTCTGGCCCTTCTGGACAGACGTAGCCGAAACAGCCATGCGCCTTCCCGTCTTAATTCTCCCCTTCCCTCCTTTCCCTTTCCCCTTTTCCTTTCTCTCCCATTTCCTGTTTCAGTGTCGCGGTTGTTCGGCTCCGGGGACTTCTCTGTTTTCAGAGTTGCCTTGGGACGTCGAACCGCCGTGGCACACCATGAGGTCCTCGGGTTGGCGCTCAACTCAGTTGGCCGTCAAACCGAGTCCTCACTTAATTTAATTCAATTCTATCTTTTTGGTTTGTTTATTTTGTTATACTTTGTTTTGTTTGTTTGTTTTGGTTTTGTTGTTTTGTTTTGTTCGTTTTGTTTGTTGTTTGTTTGTTTTGGTTTTTGGTTTTGTTTGTTTGTTTTGGTTTTGTTTCTTTCCCTAACTTTTCTATCTTTTTGTTTATTTCTTTGCTATTCGTTTCTTCGGGTTTGGGGGGGTGTGCTTAGGACGACGTTTGGAGGGAAAACAATCATGGAAAGACGCGAGATGAAAATAAGTCCCCGGGCGGGTCCCAGCTCGACTGTGTCAGCTGGGGAATCCCGCACCGCTTCTCCCTCGGGGGAGGCGGTCTGCCCCTCGTACTACGGGGGGGGCACATACCGTGAAACTGCCAATAAGGGTAGGACGGGAGGAAAGAAGGCCACGATGGCGAAATTACTGGAAGAGGAGGAAGCCGGTACTGACGGCGAAGTAGAGAGGAGTGAGGGGTGCAGCCCAACAGGCCCCCTGAGGGACGGGAAGGGGCGATTTAGATCGTCTTCTCGGCCCAGCGTAGAGGACAACAATCCGGTGGTGGTCCTTGAGGACTGCCTCAGGCCAGGGACGCCCCGGAGCGTTGAAAGACTGAGAAGAGAGAGGGAACTCGGCCTGGATATGTCGACGTCCGGCGATGAGGACGTCGAATTCCTGTCCGACTCGGACTGTTCTCTGCGGAGAACCAGCAGCAAGCGTCGTCTGGACGTCGAAGACGACGCTGATGCTGAGGCCGCGGAGAAGGTCCCGCGGGTTGAGGACGCCCCACGAGGGCGCGGAAGACCGCCCACCACCGGCAAACACGTCGGCCAGTGGCGGAAGAAGAAGGAGAAGGAGGCTGCCGAAATGGCCGCACAGGAAGAGAGGGAAAAGGAGGAGTTTCTGGCTCGATGGGGAACGAGTTGGCCTCCTGCTCCCAGTCAAGAGCGACTGGCTCTAGAACGTGCTGCCAAAGAGCAACAAGATCGCCTGGAAAAGGAGATCCGAGAGGCGGATGAGCGCGCTGCTCAACAAGGAGTGACACCCAGCAGGCTATATCAAGCTGTTAGGGAAGCCGACGTCGAGGACATGAACGGCATTGAGCTGGCCCGTACGATCGGCAATGGAGTGGCTAAGATTAGAGAGGTGATCACGCACTCTAAAAACTTAAAAGGGACGTGTATCCGGGACGTAAAGGACGGCCTGGCAGCGATCCTAGATGCAACGGAGGTGTTCTCGCGCCGCACAGAGTCCTCGGAAGTGGCCCTGTTGCGGGCGCAGGTTAAGACCCTCACTGATCAGGTGAGGGGAATGGAGATCCAGTGCGCTGAACAGCGGCGCACGATTGACGGGCTGCATGCTCGGCTCACTAAGGCCGAGGCAGCCCGAATAGAGAAGTCTGTGCTCCCCTCCTCGTCAATGGAGGGCCTGGACATACAGGTCCTGAGCAAGACCATTTTGACCCAGATGGGGAATGTGCTCAATCCCCGCCTGGCGGAAATAGAACGCCGTCTTCCCCCGGCGAAGAGTGTACGCCCGCCTCTCGCGTCGGATGCTGCTTTGGCCCCAATGGCCGAGGCTGCCGCGACCGAGGCGACAAGGCCGGCGAAGAAAAAGAAGAAGAAGAGCGCCGCCAAAGCGGCTGCCAACGTGAGGAGAGAGGTCGGGCCGACGACACCAACCGTCCCTGCCCAAGCCGCCACGTCATCTGTGGCTCAGGCCTCCTCCAAACATAAGAGGAAGCCGAGGAAGAGCCTCGCTGCACAGAGAGCGCCGGATGCGGAGCACGCGGATGTCGCGCCTGCTCCGGACAGAGAAGGATGGAGTCTGGTGGTCCGCAGAGGGGCCACCAAGAAGGTAGTCCAGCCGCAAGTAGACAGCAGACCGCCGCCACCGAAGCGCAAGCCCAATGCCTCGCGGCTGCGGGCCCCGCGCAAGGAGGCGGTTGTCCTCACGCTGCTGCCAAACGCGGCTGAGGATAGGATCACGTACGCAGAGGTGATCCGCAGGATGAAAAGCCGGGTCGCACTGGCGGATCTGGGCCTTAATGGCCCCAAGTTTAGGGAAGCAGCGACGGGAGCGCTCGTAGTCGAGGTCCCGGACGCGGCAAAGGCGGACGCGCTTGCCGCGAAATTTAGGGAGGAATTTGAGCCCGAAGTTCTTCGGGTGGCGCGGCCGGTCAAATCGGCCGAGCTGCGCCTTCACGGATTGGACCCTTCGGTCACCGAAGAGGAGGTCGTGGCGGCTGTAGCGAGCACCGGTGCGTGCGACGCGACGGCCGTCAAGTGCGGCACTATATCGAGAGTGCGCCGATCGGGCATAGGCACAGTGTGGGTGCGATGCCCGGTCCTGGCGGCCAAGACGATCGCCCGGGGTCAGCTGACCATAGGGTGGACGTCGGCCCGAGTGGAGCTCCTTCGGCAGCGCCCCCGAATGTGTTACCGGTGTCTGGAGACCGGGCACATCGGGGCGTGCTGCAAGTCAGAGAAGGATCGGGGTGGCGTCTGCTACCAGTGCGGGGAGGGCGGTCACATGGCCGCCAGCTGCAGCGCCAAGCCGCGCTGCGTCGTGTGCGCCGATTACGGCCGAGACGCCAACCACAGATGTGGTCGGGCGAGTTGTCTCGGCCCGAAGAAGCGGAAGCCGCCCGACAAGGGGGCTGAGCAGGAACGGATGGACACGTAGTTCCATCCGCCGACATAAGAGCCGATTCAGTCGGCCCGGGAAGACTGGCCGGTTCTGTCCGGGTCCAGATACAATGGTGATGGTGCGCAAAGGTGCGCAGAGATAGGGTCGAGGTCGTTGTGATCACACACGGTGGGTGGAGCAAACGGAGAAATTGGTCCCGAACCGCTCCCCACCAGGAAGGGAAGATACAGAGGTAGGTTTAGTGGGTATGGGGACGCCTAGATCTATGGCGATCTCGAGCCCCACATAACCCTGTCGCGTCCACTCGCGTTGACACTTTCTCCGCGAGTGGATGCGCCAGGGTATCCGTAAAAAGGATTCCCCCTCTTTAAAAAAAAAAAAAAAAAAAAAAAAAAAAAAAAAAAAAAAAAAAAAAAAAAAAAAAAAAAAAAAAAAAAAAAAAAAAAAAGGTTAGGTTAGGTTGACGGCCCCCGGGCCTGACGGTGTCCCGGGCCGCGTGGTGTGCGTGGCCTCGGAGTTCCTTGGGGAGGGGCTTCGGGGACTGTTCGACAGGTGCCTTCTGTCCGGACGGTTCCCGAAGCTCTGGAGGGAGGGGAGGCTATGCCTCCTCAAGAAGGAAGGCCGGCCGGAGGACTCCCCCTCCGCGTACCGGCCCATCGTGCTTCTGGACGAGGCGGGCAAACTGTTCGAGAGGGTCCTCGCTGCCCGTCTCGTCCAGCACCTTGAGGGAGTGGGACCGGGGCTCAGCCCGGTCCAGTTCGGCTTCAGGGCGGGGCGGTCGACGATCGACGCGCTCGACGCCCTGAGGCGCCTCCGCGAGGAGGCGGTGGAGGAGGGGGAAGTGGTCCTGGCGGTGTCGCTCGACATCGCCAATGCGTTCAACAGCCTCCCCTTTGAGACGCTCGAGGAGGCACTTCGGTACCATGAGGTGCCTCCTTATCTCGGGAGGCTGCTGAGCGCATACCTCCGGGACCGCGAGGTCCTGTGGGAGGGAGCGGACGGCCGCATTCAGCGGCGGACGGTAAATTGCGGTGTTCCGCAGGGCTCGGTTCTAGGCCCTGTCCTGTGGAACATCGGATACGACTGGTTGCTCAGGATGCCGCTACTGCCCGGGGTGGGGCTGCTCTGCTACGCAGACGACACCCTCATCACGGCCAGGGGCGGCACCTTCGCCGAGGCGGCGAGGAGAGCAACGGTCGCGACGTCGCTGGCTGCGGACCGGATCGGCCTGCTGGGCCTGAGGGTCTCCCTCCCGAAGACGGAGGCCCTCCTCCTCCACGGGCCACGCCGGGGTCCCCCTCGCGGTGCGAGCATCACCGTGGGGGGGACGGTGATAGAGCTGCGGGCCCAGATGAAGTATCTGGGCCTGCACCTGGACGGTCGGTGGAGCTTCGGGGCCCACTTCCAACAGATGGCCCCGAGGCTCATACGGTCGGCCGCCGCCCTGGGCAGGCTGCTGCCCAACGTCGGCGGCCCGGGCTCCGTCTGCAGGCGCCTGTACTCCGGCATCATCCGGAGTATGGCCCTGTACGGAGCCCCCGTCTGGGTCGGAGCCCTCACCGCTCGCAACAGGGCCCTTCTGCGGAGGCCGCAGAGGGTCATAGCGGTGAGGGCGATCCGGGCTTACCGCACGGTGTCGTGGACGGCTGCCACGCTGCTCGCCGGGGACCCACCCTGGGAGCTCCAGGCGGAGGTGCTGGCGGCCGTCTACAGGTACCGTGCGGCACGGAGGGAGGAGGGAGCGCTGCCCCTCCTCGACGGTGGTGGTGCAAGGCGGGTCAGGGACAGAGCGCGAGAGGCCCTGATCCGCCACTGGGAGGAGGATTTGGGGTCCCCAGCCGCCGGGCTGGCGACGGTGGAGGCGGTCCGCCCCCACCTAGATCGCTGGCTGTCTCGGCGGCACGGGACCCTAACCTACAGGTTGGTGCAGGTGCTTACCGGGCATGGCTGCTTCGGTAAGTACCTGCATCAAATCGCGGGCCGGGAGCCGACGCCGGTCTGCCACGAGTGTGGCGCGCCAGTCGACACGGCGCGCCACACAGTGGAGGAGTGTGCCGCCTGGGTGACCGAGAGGCGGGCCCTGGCGGCACAGGTCGGTGGAGACCTCTCGCTGTCGAGCCTTATCGGACGGATGCTCGACAGCGAGGAGGGGTGGGAAGCAATGGCCTCCTTCTGCGAGGACGTCATGTCGCAGAAGGAGGCCGCGGAGCGGGTCAGGGAGGAGGACGTCCTGGCCGACCCGCGCCGCAGACGGAGGCCGGGGAGGAGGAGGCGACTGTACGCCCACCTCCTTCCCCCGCCATAGAGGCCGGTGGTGGGCCGGGGGACCCGCCACCGACGAAAGCCTCGATGACTGAGGGCGTCCCAGTGTACCGGGACGCCCTCTCCGATAGTCGCTTGCCCGCGTAGCGGGCACCTCGTCGGGGCGTCAACGTCGACTGCGCTCGCGCGAACCGTTGGCGCCCCAAGCGTGCCGTGTGAGGGTATACCGCTGGGGTTTTAGTGGGTATACGGGTTCTGTCCCGGGAGTCCCACATAATCACCGACCTCACCCCCGGGGGGCGGTGGTATGCGTAATGCATTTCCCCAGCGAAACCAAAAAAAAAAAAAAAAAAAAAAAAGGTTAGGTTAGGTTAGGTTAGGTTAGGTTAGGTTCCCCCCGATTTGTGCTGCCACCTTGCCGTGGTGGGGGTGCTTGAGTGCCTCAAGGATCCGTCGGGGCCATACCGGCCAGGGTCACCCATGCCGGGCGGGCCCGCGGGGAGAGGTGAGACGAAGAGCAGCGCTACCTTTTATAAAGTATTTATTGTTTTCGTTTTTGTTTCGTTTTGGTTTTGTTTTTGATTTTGCTTTTGCTTTTGTTCGTATATATTCTGTCTTTTGGTTTGGTTTTGTTTTGTTTTGTTTTGTTTTGGTTGGTTTTCTTCGTTTTGTTTTGTTGTATTCTTTATTCTTTCCTATCATATGTATTTTACTTTCGTCTTCTTTTTCACGACGTTTTGGGAGGAGTAAATAAAACCATGGAAAGACGCGCATTTGAAAATAGTCCCCGGGCGGGTCCCAGCTCGACTTTGTCAGCTGGGGAATCCCGTACTGTCGCTCCTTCGGGGGTGGCAGTCTGCCCCTCGTACTACGGGGGGGGCACAAATCGCGAAACTGCCGCAAAGGGTAGCAAGGGAGAGGCCAGCGAGCCGAAATTACAACAATTTATAGAGGTAGCCGGACGAGACGGCGTTGTATATCGTTTTCCGGGCGATCGAGTGCCGGATGCGATTTCGGAAGAGGACGACGTAATCGTCGTAGAGGAGAAGGAGAGGTCGGACGGAGGGGTGCGCCGAACATCTGGCCCCCAAAGGGACACCAAGGGACGCTTTGCGTCGTCCCGGTCTGCCTCCCCATTACCGGCTGTACAGCCGAAGGGAAAGACAAAGACTCCGGTGGTGGTCCTTGAGGACATCCTCAGGCCCACATCGCCACGGACGTTGGACATGGCACGCACTGCGCGTGACCTCGGGCTGGAAATGTCGACAGATGGAGAGTCCGTCTACGACTCGGACTCGGAATATGGGGGCCCGCTGCGGAGAGCCGGCAGTAAGAGACGTCTGGACTCTGACGACGACCTTGCTGCCGAGGCCGCAGAGAAGGTCCCCAGGGTGGACGAGTCTCCGAGAGGTCGGGGTCGACCGCCCACAACCGGGCAGCACGTGGGCAAGTGGCAGGCCAAGAAGGAGCAGTTGGCTGCCAAAAAAGCCCTGGAACCGGACGAGACACGGGAGCTGAGGGAGAGGCCCCCCGCAGAGCCTCCTGCGGCGAAGCCCCCCAAAGCAAAACCCGTATACAGGCCCGACCAGGACCCACATGGTCTAGTCGGGTCTGAACTGGAAAGACGCATGGCCGAGGAAGTCGCCAACATTCGCGACGTTGCGAAGTCCTCCGCCAATTTGAAGGGCACTTTCATTAAGCGCCTAAAGGAAGCGGCCACCTTTATGGAGGGGGCGGCGGAGGTCCTCATTCGGCGGTCCGCTGATGAGGAGGTCGCCATGCTCCGCGCCCAAAACAGGAGGCTACAAGAGGAGAGGAAGGAGTACCGCCGTGCAAACGTGGAACTCGAAAAAAGGATTGGTGCCTTGGAAGAGCAGGTCGAAAAGCTCAAGAAAAGGCCAGGGAAGAGTAAAGGCAAGTCAAGCTGTTCCTGTGCGTCCTCCGGCGCACCAACGTACACTGAACTGCCGATGATTGTAGAGAGACGGCCTAACCCGGTGTCGGCTGAGGTGGAGGCGGCCCTGAAGGCCCTCGGGGTCATACCCAAGTACGCCACCGAGTACAATGTGTCGGACGATTTCCGGGACATGCGGCACCTGCCCCGCGTGCCCCCGGAGCTCCAGGAGGCTCTCTTCGGAGGTCCGGAGCCCCCGGCGCCCCCGGCGCCCGAGTGTGCCCCGGCGCCCACCAGGTCCTCTGAGACCATTACGCGCCAAGAGGCTTCTGCGCCCTTGGCAACCACACGGACGAAGACCGCTGGAAGTGCCCCAGCCGCCACATCACCGGCGGTGGAGGGCCCTGCCAAGAAGAAAAAGAAGAAAGGGAAGAAGAAGAGCCTCGCGGCTCAGCGCGTCCCCGACGCCGAACGACTGGACATGGAGTCCATCCCGGCGCGGGAAGATTGGCAGACGGTGGGCCCACGCAAGGGTCCCAAGAAAAAGGCTGCGGCTCTGCCAAAGCCACGGGAAGAGGCGCGTAAGGCGACGCCGGCCAAGCCGAAGATCCGGGCTCAACAGCTCCGGGTCCCGCGGACGTCGGCAATTGTCATTACGTTGCAGCCTGGCGCAGTGGAAAAGGGCCTCCACTACGCCAAGGTGATAAATACGGCTGCGGCGCAGATACAGTGGGCAGAACTGGGGCTTCCACGCCCCCTATGCAAGCCGACGGCTGCAGACGGGCGCAAGCTGCTCATCCCACCTGGGGAGGGCAGCGAGGCGAAGGCCGACTTACTGGCCTCCAAGTTGCGGGAGATCTTCAGCGCGGAGGAGCTGAAGGTCTCTCGACCGGTGAAGACGGCGGAGCTCGGCATCTCTCTCCTGGATGACTCTGTCACCAGGGAGATGATCGCCGAAGCTATAGCCGAAAAGGGCAGGTGTGACGCCGCACACGTCAAGTGCGGCGAGATCAAGAAGGGCCCGCAGAACATGGGCAAAGTGTGGGTGCGGTGCCCGGTGTCGGCGGCCAAGGTGGTTGCGCGCGATCGCCTGGCTATTGGCTGGTCGTCGGCCCGGGTGGAGCTGCTGGGGGCAAGGCCCCTACAGTGTTTTAAGTGCCTGAGGTACGGGCACACCATGGCTATATGCCAGGAGGGAGGAGACCGCGGCGGTCTTTGCTATCGCTGCGGTCAAGCCGGTCATATCGCTGCGGCATGCAGCGAGACGCCGCACTGTGTAGCATGTGCGGCGGCCGGCAAACCGGCAGATCACCGCGGGGGCAGGAGCCAGTGCCTTGCGGCTAAGCGCCGTGGGGCGCGAGAGGCTACAGGGGCCAGCGCAGCCAAGCCGCGGCCCCCCCCGTCCTCAGCCCTCCAAGAAGAGGGCCGGGAGGAGGATGGACACGGATTGTCCATCCTAAAGCCATGGGTAAGGCGGCGGGCGTGGGAATTCCCGTCGCCTGTAAAAGCCCTAGGGTAGAAGTGGCAGCGCCATTCTGACTGGCGCGCCACAAATTCCGGCAGAGAGCGGCTATCACGCGCCGCTCCAAGTGGGAAGAGGTCCCGCGAGGGACCAGTGCCTGCTGGGTTGAGAGTGGAGATATCTTGGCCCCACGTCAACTCCCCAGCAGGCCGGGCCGGAATCGAGGGGTTTAGTGAGTAAGAGTCTCACATAACCCGGCTGTATCCCACGCGGCCGGGTACCCATGATGGGTTCCCCTCGTTAAAAAAAAAAAAAAAAAAAAAAAAAAGGTTAGGTTAGGTTCCCCCCCGATTTGTGCTGCCACCTTGCCGTGGTGGGGGGGCTTGAGTGCCTCAATGATCCGTGGGGCCATACCGGCCAGGGCCTCCCATGCCGGGCGGGCCCACGGGGAGAGGTGAGACGAAGAGCAGCGCTACCTTTTATAAGTTATATATTGTTTTATTTTGGTTTTGTTTGTTTTGTTTTGGTTTCGTATATATTTCTGTCTTTTGGTTTTGTTTTGTTTTGGTTTTGCTTTTGTTCGTATATATTCTGTCTTTTGGTTTTGTTTTATTTGGTTTTTGTTATTCGTTTGTTTTGTTGTTTCTATCTTTTGGTTTCGTTTTTGTGTTTGGTTATCTTCTTGGTTTTGGTTTTGTTTTGTATATCTTTCCTGTCATGTATGTTATCTTTCGTCTTCATTTTTCACGACGTTTTGGGAGGAGTTAATAAAAACATGGAAAGTCACGGATTGCAAAATAGTCCCCGGGCGGGTCCCAGCTCGACTATGTCAGCTGGGGAATCCCGCACTGTCGACCCTTCGGGGGAGGCAGTCTGCCCCTCGTACTACGGGGGGGGCACAAGACGTGAAACTACCACTAAGGGTAGGAAGGGAGAGGCCACCGTGCCGCAATCACAAGTAGAGGTAGCCGGAACTGACGGCGGAGCAAAGGGCAAATTACCATTTGTCGAAGTTGCCGGAAGAGACGGCGTGATATATCGCTTCCCTGGCGACCGAGTGCCGGACGCGATATCGGAAGAGGACGATGTAATCGTATTGGAAGAGAAGGAGAGGAATGACGTATGGGTACGCCGAACATCAGGCCCCCAAAGGGACACCAAAGGGCGCTTTGCGTCGTCTCGGTCTGCCTCCCCATTACCGGCTGCGCAGCCGAAAGGGACGAAGAAGACTCCGGTGGTGGTCCTCGAGGACATTCTCAGGCCCACGACGCCACGGAGTTTGGAGGTAGAGCGCATTTCGCACGAACTCGGGTTGGAGATGTCCACAGACGGAGAGTCCGTCTGTGACTCGGACTCAGAATACGGGGGCCCGCTGCGGAGAGCCGGCAGTAAGAGGCGTCTCGACTCCGACGACGACCCCCCTGCTGCTGAGGCCGCAGAGAAGGTCCCCAGGGTGGAGGAGTCCCCGCGAGGGCGGGGTCGGCCGCCCACCACCGGGCAGCACGTGGGCAAATGGCAGGCCAAGAAAGAGATGTTGGCTGCCAAACGAGCCCTTGAAATGGAAGACGCACGGGTGCTGAGGGAGAGGCCCCCCGCAGAGCCTCCTGCGGCGAAGCCCCCCAAAGCAAAACCCGTATACAGGCCCGACCAGGACCCACATGGTCTAGTCGGGTCTGACCTGGAAAGACGAATGGCCGAGGAGATCGCTAACATCCGCGACGTTGCGAAGGCCTCCGCAAATTTGAAGGGCACTTTCATAAAGCGCCTTAAGGAAGCAGCCACCTTCATTGAGGGAGCGGCGGAAGTCCTCATTCGGCGGTCTGCTGATGAGGAGGTCGCCATGCTCCGATCTCAGAATAGGAGACTCCAAGAGGACAGGAAGGAGTACCGCCGAGCGAATGCGGAGCTCGTGAAAAGGATAGACGCCTTAGAAGAGCAAGTGGAGAGGCTCAAAAAGAGGCCAGGGAAGGGAAAAGGCAGTTCGGGCTGTTCCTGTGCGTCCTCCGGCGCACGAAGAATCACCGAAGAGCCAATGATCATTGTAAGAAGACCGAACCCGGTGACGGCTGAGGTGGAGGCGGCCCTGAAGGCCCTCGGGATAATCGCCAAGTACGCCACCGAGTACAATGTGTCAGACGAATTCCGGGACATGCGGCAACTCCCCCGTGTGCCCCCGGAGCTCCAGGAGGCTCTCTTCGGAGGCCCAGAGCCACCGGCGCCGTCTGCGGAGCCCCGCCGCGCCCTCAGAGGCCCCAGTGTCCAGAGAGGCCCCAGTGCCCAAAGAAGCGCCCGCGCCCACACGGAAGACGACTGCTGGCAGTGCCCCAGCCGCCACATCACCGGCGGCGGAGGGCCCTGCCAAGAAGAAAAAGAAGAAAGGAAAGAAGAAGAGTCTCGCGGCTCAGCGCGTCCCCGACGCCGAACGACTGGACATGGAGTCCATCCCGGCGCGGGGAGATTGGCAGACGGTGGGCCCACGAAAGGGCTCCAAGAAAAAGGCTGCGGCTCTGCCGAAGCCGAGGGAAGAGGCACATAAGGCAACGCCGGCCAAGCCGAAGATCCGGGCTCAACAGCTCCGGGTCCCACGGACATCGGCTATCGTAATCACGTTGCAGCCTGGCGGAGTGGAAAAGGGCCTCCACTACGCCAAGGTGATAAATACGGCTGCGGCGCAGATACAATGGGCAGAACTGGGGCTTCCGCGCCCCCTATGCAAGCCGACGGTAGCGGATGGGCGCAAGCTGCTCATCCCACCTGGGGAGGCAGCGAGGCGAAGGCCGACTTACTGGCCTCCAAGTTGCGGGAGATCTTCAGCGCGGAGGAGCTGAAGGTCTCTCGACCGGTGAAGACGGCGGAGCTCGGCATCTCTCTCCTGGATGACTCTGTCACCAGGGAGATGATCGCCGAAGCTATAGCCGAAAAGGGCAGGTGTGACGCCGCACAAGTCAAGTGCGGCGAGATCAAAAAGGGCCCGCAGAACATGGGCAAAGTGTGGGTGCGGTGCCCGGTGTCGGCGGCCAAGGTGGTTGCGCGCGATCGCCTGGCTGTGGGCTGGTCGTCGGCCCGGGTCGAGCTGCTGGGGGCAAGGCCCCTACAGTGCTTTAAGTGCCTTAAGTATGGGCACACCCTGGCTCTATGTCAGGAGGGAGGAGACGGCAGCGGTCTATGTTATCGCTGCGGTCAAGCCGGCCATATCGCAGCGACGTGCAGCGAGAAGCCGCACTGTGTGGCATGTGCGGCGGCCGGCAAAGCGGCAGATCACCGCGGGGGCAGGAGCCTGTGCCTTGCGGCTAAGCGCCGTGGGGCGCGAGAGGCTACAGGGGCCAGCGCAGCCAAGCCGCGGCCCCCCCCGTCCTCAGCCCTCCAAGAAGAGGGCCGGGAGGAGGATGGACACGGATTGTCCATCCTAAAGCCATGGGTAAGGCGGCGGGCGTGGGAATTCCCGTCGCCTGTAAAAGCCCTAGGGTAGAAGTGGCAGCGCCATTCTGACTGGCGCGTCACAAATTCCGGCAGAGAGCGGCTATCACGCGCCGCTCCAAGTGGGAAGAGGTCCCGCGAGGGACCAGCGCCTGCTGGGTTGAGAGTGGTGTACCTTAGGCCCCACGTCGACTCCCCAGCAGGCCGGGCCGGAATCGAGGGGTTTAGTGAGTAAGAGTCTCACATAACCCGGCTGTATCCCACGCGGCCGGGTACCCATGATGGGTTCCCCTCGTTAAAAAAAAAAAAAAAAAAAAAAAAAAAAAAAAAAAAAAAAGGTTAGGTTAGGTTCCCCCTCGACTGTGCTGCCACCTTGCCGTGGTGAGGGGGCTTGAGTGCCTCAAGGATCCGTGGGGCCATACCGGGCAGGGCCTCCCATGCCGGGCGGGCCCACGGGGAGAGGTGAGACTAAGAGCGGCACCACTCTGTTATAAAGTATCTATTGTTTTGTTTCGTTTTGGTTTTGTTTTGTTGTTTGTCGTATATATTCTATCCTTTACTTTTGTTTTGTTCTTTTGTTGTCTACTTCGTTTTGTGTTTTGTTCTGTTTATACTCTTTCTATCATATATACTTAATCTTTCGCCTTATCCTTCCTTTGATGTTCGGAGAAGTTATAAAAAAGATGGATAGTCGCACGTTCAAAATTAGTCCCCGGGCGGGTCCCAGTCAGCCGGTGGCGGCTGGGGAATCCCGCACCGTCTCGCCTTCGGGTGGGGCGGTCTGCCCCTCGTACTACGGGGGGGGCAAAACCTGCGCACGTTCTGTCTCTACGACGGAAGTAGGAGGAGAAGTTATGCAGAAGGCCTCAAGGAGTGCTATCCCACTCCTTATCGACACTAATGGCCGTGGGAGGAGTTCGACTGTTAAGTCCCCAACCCCACAGACGGTAACGCAGTCTGTGAGGGAAAGGGCAAATGCCAATGCGAATGCGAATAAGAATGTATGCGAGAATGCTAATGCGCCGAGGTTGGTCCTCAACTTTGGATCTGGCCCCAAGGCCAAAGACGCCGGCGGTATGCCTGGCGAAGAGAAGGTGTGTCCGACGGTTGCTGAGGGCCCGGCTGTAAAGCCGAAAGAGCCCATAGTGATACTCAGCGACGTTTTAATCACAAAGGGCAGAGAGTCCGTGAACATGGACACTGAGCGGAACACTGGCTCTGACGACGACATGTCGGATGCCAGTATTAGGACCGTGGCCTCGACCAGATCATCTCGGTCGTCGACGGCAGACACGGCAAAGAAAAAGGCAGCCAGTAAAAGGCGCAGGAAGAGTCGATCATCAGACTCCGATGAGGCAGAGGTGAAGAAGCTCCCCCGAGCTGCTCCAAGCAGCACGGGGCAGGGACGTGGCCGCGGCAGGCCGGCAACAACCGGTGAATACGTTGGAGTCGCCAAGGCCATAGCAGATAAAAACGCCGCAGTAAAAGAGGCGATGTGGCTGGAAGTGGAAAAGGAGTTGGCTAACAGCACTGTGGGCTTCTGCCGCAGTATTACGCGAAGCCAGCAGATGTCGGGTTCTGCCCCCGACCTAACGAAGACGGACGCTGACTCTTCCCCTGAGACGCACCCTCTCGAGGACATACAAAAGTGCGCCGACTATATCAGAGAGGTGGGCCGGAAGTCCCGAAACATCAAGGGAGCACTTTTGGGAGGTATGAAGTTGGCCACCCAGAAAATATCAGACTCGGTCGAGAAGCTTTCCGGGTGGACCTCCACGGAGGAAAACAGATTCCTCAAAGAGGAAAATGCCCGATTAAGGGCCGAAATTAAGGAGCTCCGTGAACAGATCACAAAACTCACTGAGCTAATGGAGAAGAGACTCCCTGCCACACCTCCACTGCCTGCAAACACAGAGCAGGACAAGGAGCAGTTCCGCAGGGAGCTCATGATCGAGATGGGCACTATGATGAATGCCCGCCTTGAAGTGCTCGCGGAACGGCTCCCACCGCAGGAGCCAATCCGTCCGCCACTAGCGGCGGACAGAGCCAGGAGAGAAAGAGCCCAGGCCCAAGTACCTGAGCCAGTCGCTGCATCCACGTCTGGTGCAACAGCGAACAGAGGGAAGACCATAACGCGCACTGCCGCCCCTGCGCGCACGGTCACGTCACGTAACGTACAGGCGCCGACACGCAAGGTCACTACAGCGGCTCCAAAAGTAATGACTTACGCAAAGGTAGCAGCATCCTCTGCACCTACGACGGTGAAAACTGCGCCAAGGCCTCAGGCAAAGATTCCAGCTTCTAGGATCCCAACGCCTAAACCTGGGCCCAGCAAGGTGCCAGTGCGCGCCAAAACCACTACACTAGCTGTGGCAAATAAACCACCAACCAAGGAAGTAGTGAGTGGCAGAACACGGCCTACCGAGGAGGTCATGGAAGTGGTGGAACCCGTAGCCGTTCAACCACAACCCTCAATCCCAGCCAGCAGCGTGTCTGAACGCCCCGCTGGAGAGCAGACAGAACCGGAGGCCACGACTCGGCCCCCCCGGTCAAAACAACGTAGGCCGCGCAGGAAAAACATGGCGGCCAGACGCGTTGAAGACGCCGAACATGCGGACTTCGTAGGAACTCCGGCCAACGATGGTTGGACTGTAGTGAGGTCTCGCAAAGCTGCAAAAAAGAGCCAGCAGCAGCAGCAGCCGAGGGGACGCCATAGCGAACAGAGGGAAACTCCGGTAGCTCCAAATAAGCGAAAGACTCGCAGACTCCGGGAACCCAAGACGTCAGCCATCACCCTCACCCTCCAGCCAGAGGCGGTACAAAGAGGGGTGGACTATGGGACAGTGATAGGAGATGCTAAGAGGAAAATAGACCTCGAAGCCCTTGACATCCGAGTCAAATTTAGAAATGCTGTGACCGGGGCATACATCATCCAGATCCCGGGCAGTGACAGTGCCGAAAAAGCCGATATACTGGCAAATAAAATGAGGGAGGTGCTTGATCCCACAATGGTGAAGATAGCAAGGCCCACTAAATCCGCTGAAATCAGGGTCCATAATCTGGATGACTCGGTAACCAAGGAGGAGGTCATTCGAGCCATTACCCGAGCAGGAAACTGTGACCTCACAACAATCACGTGTGGGGAAATATATCGCAATAAAGCGACAAGACGACTGGGCACGGTCTGGGTACGCTGCCCAATATCAGTGGCCAAGGTTTTGGTAGCACAGAGCCACCTGACGGTAGGGTGGTCCACGGCACGGGTGGAGCTGCTCCCGGAGCGGCCTCTTTGCTGCTACCGTTGCCAGGAGAGCGGGCACGCACGTGTGTGCTGCCGCTCTGAGGTTGACCGAAGTGACCTCTGTCACCGCTGCGGTCAACCAGGCCACAAGGCCTTTCAGTGTTCCGCCAAGCCGCATTGTACTGTGTGTGCGGCGGCGGGACGCAAAGCGGATCATCGGTGTGGGCGCAAAACGTGCACCACACCAAAAAACCAGAAGAAGCCGGCTGTCGCAAGCACATCGCAGACTGCCCGCTCCCAGCCCTCCGGTACAGAGGGCATGGCTGAGGTCGTATCCATGGAACCGTGTCCATAATGGTCCAGTTGACACGGTTCCTACAGACAAACGCCAACCACTGCGCCCGCGCCCAAGATCTGCTCATGCAAAGCGTGGCGCAGTGGGGTATTCATCTGGCGATAATCGCGGAGCCATACAGAGTCCCTCCCACAAGTGAATGGGCGGTAGACCTGGAAGGCAAAGTGGCTCTTCATTCGAGAGCGATGACGGGCTCCCCTCCCCTGCAACACATCCAAAAGGGTAGAGGCTGGGTGGCAGCTGAAGTAAAGGGGGTCCTCGTGGTCGGCGGGTATTTCTCCCCGAACAGGGTGCTCGCCGACTTCGAGGACTACCTCAGAGAAGTAGGGGCTCTGATAATGAGTCGCCGGACTAGACATGTACTGCTGGTGGGGGACCTCAACGCCAAATCTGTGGTGTGGGGGTCCCCAACCAGTGATGCCCGCGGCAACGTCCTGACGGAGTGGGCAATAACTATCGGAATTGACATAATTAACACTGGAACGGCACATACTTGCATCCGTAGAGACGGCGGGTCCATCGTGGATGTGGGATTTGCGAGCTCTAATCTCGCTCGCCGAGTCTGTAACTGGAGGGTTCTGGAAGGCATAGAGACCCTTTCCGACCATCGGTATATAAGGTTCGAGGTCTCCGCCTACCTGAGCCCTCTGCCATCGGGGCCACTCCCTGGAGATCCTCCACGATGGACCCTAAAGAAGATGGACATGAACAAGCTACGTTTGGCGGCTCTTGCAGAGTCCTGGAATCGGGGACCTAGTCAAGCAGAGACCGCCAACGTAGCTGAAGAAACTGAACACCTTATGGACGCACTGACTAGCGTATGCGATGCGGCAATGCCCCGCCATCGCGAAACTGGACCGCGCAAGCGCGTCCACTGGTGGAGCGATGAAATAGCACAGCTAAGAACGGACTGTACAGCGGCGAGACGACGTTACACAAGGTATAGACGTCGTCGACGCAGAGATGAGACGGAGGAAGCCAATATATATGCCACCTACAGGGCAAAGGTCGGTGCTCTAAAACTGGCAGTTTCCAAGGCCAAGGAAGCGTCATACGAGGCCTTCCTCGCAACTCTAAATGAGGACCCATGGGGACGACCTTATAAAGTCGTTCGCCAGAAGTTGAGACCATGGGCTCCACCATTGACGAGAACGATGGAGCCAGCACAAGTCCAACAGGTGCTCCAGGGCTTATTTCCACCTGCCGAGGAGATACGGGTACCTTTCATGGCACCGCCGATCACAGAGGAAGCAGAGGTGCCCCTAATCAGTGAGACAGAGATGGACACTGCACTCGCAAAAACCCGGTCCACCAATAAAGCGCCGGGACTTGATGGGATTCCGGGCCGCGCATTAGCTCTGGCAATGCAGGAACTAGGGGACCGCACGCGAAGGCTATTAAACGCGTGTTTAATACAGGGACACTTCCCCCGAAGGTGGAAGGAAGGCAAACTTGTCCTTTTGAGAAAAGACGATAGGCCAGCAGAATCGCCGTCGGCATATAGGCCAATTGTTTTGCTGGACGAGATGGGCAAACTTCTGGAGCGAATAATAGCTGCCCGTCTCGTCCAGCACATGGAGGAAGTGGGGCCGAATTTGTCTGCCCTGCAATTTGGATTTAGACGCGAACACTCGACCATAGGCGCGATCCAACGGGTGAAGGTGATGGCGGAGGAGGCAATCGCCCAGGGTGACGTGGTACTGGCGGTGTCATTAGACATCGCCAATGCCTTCAATTCCCTCCCCTGGGCATGTATACTTGAGGCACTCCGCCATCACAAATTCCCAACATACTTATGTCGCATTATTGAGTCGTATCTGTCGGAGAGACAAATTCGGTTCCCAACCAGTTCGGGATGGGATACCAGAGAGATTGGGCGCGGTGTTCCACAGGGGTCGGTTTTAGGCCCACTCCTGTGGAACATCGGATTTGATTGGGTGCTGCGGGGTCAGCTGCTGCGGGGGGTGACACTTACCTGCTACGCAGACGACACACTTGTCGCCGCCCGCGGCAGCGACTATAGGGACGCGGCCATTAGGGGAACGGCTGGCGTCGCGCTAGTAGTAAGTAGGATTAGACGATTAGGCCTAGAAGTAGCGCTAAACAAATCTCAGGCAATCTGCTTTCATGGACGAAGACGAAAACCGCCAATAGGATCGAGAATTATCGTGGGAGGGGTCGGGATTGACGTCGGGGCGGACATGAACTACCTCGGCATCACCCTCGACTCCAGACTATCGTTTAGGGCGCACTTTGGAAAACTTGGTCCCAAACTGGTCAGAGCAGCTGGAGCCCTCAGTGGGCTACTGAAGAACATTGGAGGGCCAAACCAGACATGTCGAAGGCTTTATGCCAACGTGGTGCGATCCATGGCCCTCTATGGCGCACCTATATGGGTTGACGCCTTAGACGAACACAACCTGGCTCTCCTGCGGCGTCCACAGAGGGTCATGGCCATCAGAATGGTGCGGGGATACCGCACCATCTCCTTCACGGCGGCAACTGTGCTCGCGGGCACGCCTCCGTGGGAACTGGAGGCCCGGGTTTTGGCATCAATACATCATCAAGTCGCCGAAGCCCGGAGTAGAGGAAACAGTCCCACCCTCGAAGAAGTGCAACACTGGCGGGCACAGGAGCAAAGCCAACTCCTTATTAACTGGCACGAGATGTTGCGGGATCCCACCACTGGTATTCGAGTCGTAGAGGCCATACGGCCTATCTTAGATCAATGGGTGCGTCGTAAACACGGCACTCTCTCGTATCACTTGACACAAATACTCTCTAACCATGGATGCTTTGGTCAATACCTTCACAGCAAAGCAGGCAGAGAGGTTACGGGAGAGTGCCATCATTGCGATGAAATAGAGGAAGATGCGCAGCACACGCTGCAAACATGTCCTTCATGGACAGAAGAGAGAGCGGATTTAACCGCAATAGTCGGTAATGATCTGTCACTCCCAACCCTGGTTGAGAGGGTGGTTGGGAGTGACAGGTCGTGGAAAGCACTGGCAAAATTCGCCAGTATTGTAATGAAGAAGAAGGAGGAGGCGGAGCGAGAGCGGGAGCGCGCTCCCGATGCACCGCTACAACGCCGGGCACGCACTGGGCGTCGCCGACTGGCACAAGACCGCCGTCCTCCCTGAAGTGGGTCTCCGGGCGAGGGATTTGGGGAAATCCCTCGCCCATTGGAGCTGAGACCCCGAGAGACCAGGCGTCTCGCCACGTGTTCCTGGCGAGACGCCTACGGAGTGAGAATACCGCTCCAAAGTTGACACGCTCTCTGTGAGCAAGAGTAGTAAGAGGAAGTAACCTCTGGTCTGTAACGACGCGGTCAGGGCATATATTTAAATATCAACGTACCCATGTCGTTACGCCAAAAACCACGAGAAGGAACACCCCGGAGATGTTTAGTGGGTATGCCTCCATTCGGGAGGAGACTCCCACACTCCCCCGTCGGCCATCCCCAGGCTGCGGGGGGTCCATAAAGGATTTTACTCCGGGCAACAAAAAAAAAAAAAAAAAAAAAAAGGTTAGGTTAGGTTAGGTTTTTTTTTTTTTTTTTTTTTTTTTTTTTTTTTTTTTTTTTTTTTTTTTTTTCTTTTATTTTTAAATATCGCTCTACCCTCTGATAATAATCAGAGCCTATTTTAGTTCCACTTCCATTCCAGTTCTCGCGATCATGCCTCTCGTACTTTCTTTCAACATACTATTTCTTTCTTTCATCCATCCTCATTCATTCCGGGGGTTCTAGACCCATTCTATTCTATAATGCCTATTCTATAATGCCTATTCATTCCTTTCTATTTACATTCCTTATTTTTTTTTTTTTTTTTATTTCCTCGTTCCTTTGTGTGCCTCTGCCATGGGGTTGGAAATGAGTGGGGGAAGACATGTTTTATTATTTTAGCTTCTTAACATTAACATTATGTAATATCTTATTACTATTTGATTACATACCATTCTTATATTATATCTTATTCCTAATACATAATTTCTATCCTATTTTACAGTTTTTAATATTATTTAACACTTATAATTTACATTTTCTTTGCTATCCTATTCATGCTTGTATACATATATGTATATAAGTTATATATATGTATCCGTGACGAAGGAAGAAGTCGTCGGTGCGATTGCCGAGTATGGGGGATGTGAGGGAGCCGCGGTGACATGTGGGGAGATCCAACGGGAGAACCCGCGCAGACCCGGGACAGCCTGGGTCCGCTGTCCGTTAAAGACAGCCAAGGCAGTGACCAGAACCAACGAAATTACAATCGGCTGGTCACTGGCGCGGGTACATCTCCTTCCCGAAAGACCTCTCCAATGCTACCGATGCTTGGAGAGTGGACACGTCCGACCCTGTTGTCAGTCGGACGAAGACAGGAGCGCGCAGTGTTATCGCTGCGGCGAACCTGGCCACTTGGCCCGTTCTTGCCACGCCAAGCCGCATTGTACCGTGTGTGCGGCGGCGGGCAAACAGGCGGACCACCGTGGTGGGCGCAAGACATGCGCGCCCCCTAAGAAGAAGAAGCCGGCCTCGGAGAACATCTCCCAGCCCGCAAGAGCCGAGCCCCCGGGTACAGAGGGCCAGGCCGTGATGGAAACGCAATCAACCCAATAATGTATCACACCCGATTCTTGCAAACAAATCTAAACCACTGCGCCAACGCTCAGAATCTTCTTATGCAAAGCATGGCGCAGTGGGACATACATATTGGGTTGATTGCGGAACCGTATAGGGTTCCGGCGGGCGGAAACTGGGCAGCAGACCTAGACGAGAAGGTTGCTATCGTCACTAGACCAGCAAGTGGCGCGCCACCCGTTAATGACGTGTCAAGAGGGCGCGGATGGGTGGCGGTCTGCATAAAGGAGGTCCTCGTTGTCGCGGGCTATTTTTCTCCGAATAGCCCCCTGATCGACTTCGAGGACTACTTGAGTAGGGTCGGCGCAATAATTTCCCAAAGAAGCCCGCGTCATGTGCTGCTGGCTGGGGACCTCAACGCCAAGTCACAGGCGTGGGGGTCCTCAGAGAGAAACGCGCGTGGCGCGGAGCTTGAAGGATGGCTGGTGACACAGGGGCTAGTTGTAGTAAACAGGGGCCACTCTCACACGTGCATAAGACGAGAAGGGGGCTCAGTTGTAGATGTAACCTTCGCGAATCCCGAGCTTGCAGCACGAATCTCCAACTGGGCGGTGCAGGAGGGCGTTGAAACCTTGTCGGACCACCGATATGTCCGATTCGATATCTCCGCCCTCCTGCCCAACCCGCGACCAACAAGACCTGGTCCGGGGGAACCCCCGAGGTGGTCCCTGAAAAAACTAAACGTGGATACGGCCGAAGCAGCGGCCGAGGTCGAGACTTGGGTCAACTCGACCCCACGACCGGATCTGACGGAAGAGGTGGACTGGCTGCGGGGTGCGCTCACACGTGTCTGTGATGCGTCAATGCCAAGGCAGCGTCCGGGCGCACCTCGAAGGAGTGTATATTGGTGGAATGACGAGGTGACCCGGATGCGAGCCGAGTGCCTCGCGGCCAGACGCCGACACCAGCGCATGAGACGCCGGCGGCGCCGCGACGTCGAGGAGGAAGACCGTCTTTACGACATTTATCGGGGGAAGAAAGCGGACCTCTCAGCGGCAATCAGCCGGGCCAAAGAGGTCGCGCATGAGGAGTGGGTGGAGTCCTTAAATAACGATCCTTGGGGCAGACCGTACAAGGCGGTACGGCACAAACTGACGCCCTGGGCTCCACCCCTCACCACGGCAATGGACCCTCCGGACATAGAAAGGGTAGTGGAGGTGTTGTTCCCTGCGGCGGAAGACATACGTCCGCCTACAATGGCATCGCTGCAAGAGGAGTCTGAGGAAGCCGTCCCGACCATAACGGACGAGGAATTTAAATCGGCCCTGGACAAGGCTAGGACTGGCAATAAGGCCCCGGGCCTAGACGGAGTGCACGGCCGTGCCCTATCTGTCATCATGAACATCCTTGGTGACAGGACCCGCGCTGTTCTGGACAGATGTCTCAGAGTGGGCTACTTCCCCGACCACTGGAAAGTCGGGAAGTTAGTCCTGCTCCAGAAGCCGGGTCGGCCGGCCGACTCTCCGTCGGCCTATAGGCCCATTGTCCTGCTCGACGAGATGGGCAAGTTGTTTGAACGGGTTGTCGCTGCCCGTCTCGTCGACCACATGGAGTCGGTAGGGCCGGACCTTTCAGAGGTCCAGTACGGGTTCAGGAAAGAAAGATCCACCATTGACGCCATCCAAAGGGTAACAAAAATGGCTGATGAGGCGTCGGCGCAGGGCCAGGTGGTGCTGGCGGTGTCTCTTGACATCGCCAACGCCTTCAACACGCTTCCCTGGCCCTGCATCCTGGAGGCTCTGAGGTACCACCGATTCCCGAGGTACCTCCGAAACCTGGTGGGCAACTACTTGTCGGGACGTAAAATAAAGTACCCAACCCAGGAAGGGTGGGTCTCAAAGGGCATTTTTCGCGGTGTTCCACAGGGGTCGGTTCTAGGCCCACTCCTGTGGAACATCGGGTTTGATTGGGTCTTGCGTGGGAGTCTGATAAGAGGCGTCGCTGTCACGTGCTACGCCGATGACACTCTCGTCACAGCGCGTGGCAGCGACTTCAGGGATGCAGCCTTAAGAGCCACAGCGGGCGTGGCACATGTGGTCAGTCGCATCAGGGCTCTAGGCTTAAACGTGGAGTTGTCGAAGTCTGAGGCAATGTTCTTCCATGGACCAAGGCGGACACCCCCCCACTCGCACATTGTTGTGGGTGGAGTTCAAATAAACGTGGGGAGGCACTTAAAATATCTGGGTCTAACACTCGACCCCCGCCTGTCCTTCGAGGAGCATTTCCTCAGACTAACGCCAAAACTCATGGCAACGGCTGGCGCCCTCAGCGGTCTCCTCAGCAACGTTGGAGGGCCTAATGTGGCGTGCAGGCGACTGTACGCCACCGTCATCCGGTCCATGGCTCTCTATGGCGCCCCTATATGGGCTGGAAGACTTAAAAATCGGACGAGGGCACTGCTGAGGGCCCCTCAGAGGGTGATGGCAATTCGCCTGGTGCGCGGCTATCGCAGCGTCTCACTCGAGGCGGCGTGCGTCCTTGCCGGCACCCCGCCATGGGAGCTAGACGCCCAAGTCCTCGCGACGGTTTATGCCCGTGTTTCCGAGGCCCGCGCGAGGGGCGAGCGTCCCATGGCGGACACAATCATGGCCTGGCGGACGCAGGAACAGGAACAACTCCTGCTGGAATGGAGTGAGGCGCTGCGCGAGCCATCGGCTGGCAGAGCCATAATTGAGGCCATCAGGCCCGTGTTGAAAGAGTGGGTCACGAGGCGGCACGGAATTCTGACTTACCAACTAACGCAGGTCCTCTCGAACAAGGGATGTTTCGGGAGGTACCTGCATCTGGTGGCAGGTAGGGAGCCAGCTCCTAACTGCCACCACTGTGCCGCCTCGGTGGACGATAGTCGCCACACAGTAGAGGATTGTTCGGCTTGGACAAACGAGCGCGCGACGCTTGTCGCGAGGATAGGATCTGACCTCTCGCTGCCAACCCTGGTGGCGAAGATGGTCAGCAGCAAGAGCGCATGGGAAGCCGTGGCCACATTCGCCTATAACGTAATGCGCGTCAAGGAAGATAGCGAAAGGGAGCGCGAGAGGGCCCCTGAAGCGCACCCGATGAGACGGGCGCGCACAGGACGCAGGCGCTTAGCCCACACGCGGAACATACCGCCATAACGGGAGTCTCCGGGCGAGTGATTTGGGGAAATCGCTCGCCCATTGGAGAGGAGACCCCGGGCCGGTCGGTGTCATGCCAGGTGTACCGGGCATGGCACCAAGGAGCAACAATGCTCCTAGGAAGGATGCTCTTTACAGAGCGTAGTTGGAAAGGGGTGGAACGGTTCTGTCTGTTCCCCCCTCAGCGCACACTGCCCCCGTGGAGACACTGTTGGGACCCATGGGGCAGCTAGCGCGGGACGGTACACCCCGGGATGTTTAGTGGGTATGCCTCCGTCTCTTCTTTACAAAGGGCGGAGGAGACTCCCACACTCCCCCACCGGCCATCCCCAGGCTGGCGGGGGGTCCATAAAGGATTTTAGCCGGGCAACAAAAAAAAAAAAAGGTTAGGTTAGGTTAGGTTAGGTTAGGTTAGGTTAGGTTAGGTTCCCCCCCGATTTGTGCTGCCACCTTGCCGTGGTGGGGGGGCTTGAGTGCCTCAAGGATCCGTCGGGGCCATACCGGCCAGGGTCACCCATGCCGGGCGGGCCCGCGGGGAGAGGTGAGACTAAGAGCAGCGCTACCTTTTATATCGTATTTATTGTTCGTTTTAATTTGGTTTTGTTTTATTTTGATATATATTCTGTCTTTTGGTTTTGTTTCTTTTGGTTGTTGTCTTCGTTTTGTTTTGTTTTATTGTTTTATTCTATCCTGTCTTATTTATTTTCTTCGCCTTCTATTTTCCGGACGTTATGGTGGAGCAAAAAAGTATGATGGAACACGCAAGCTCAAAATGTGGTCCCCGGGCAGGTCCCAGTTCGCCGGTGGCGGCTGGGGAATCCTGCACCCCTGCGCCTAACAGCGCGGGGGTCTGCCCTCCGTACTACGGGGTGGGCAAAAGCTGCGTCTCATCTGCTGCTTCGGCGGTGGATGCTGTGGAGAGAAGTAGGGCCAGCGTGCCGCAATCACAAGACGGAGTAGCCGGTACTGACGGCGGAGTTAAGGAAAAGGCGTCAAGGGTGGCAAAAACATCTGCCCCCTTGCGTGACGGTAAGGGGCGTTTCAGTTCGTCCCGATCGTCCTCGCCATACCCGGCCTTGAGGCCGAGGGAGGAGACGGCGAAACAGCCGGTAGTTGTGCTGGAGGACTGCATGAGGCCAGTTTCACCGCGCTGTGTGAGCCGCATGCGGGATCTGGAGCGCGAGCTCGGGCTCGAGATGTCGGAGGAGGAGTTTGTCGACTCGGACGACTACATGTCCGGGTCGGAGATTGAAGGTGGTCCGCTGCGGAGGGCCGGCAGCAAGCGTCGTCTGGACGTCGACGACGACGCTGCTGTCGAGGCCGCAGAAAAGGTCGCCAGGATAGAGGTGGTCCCGAGGGACGGGAGGGCCAAGAAGGCCACTGCGAGAAAAGAGGATGTTCCCGGGGGTGAGGACCAGCGCGAGCTGCGTATTGCGTCCCCCTCGGATGAGCCCTCATATCGGTATGATCGCGACCCGGACGAGCTGGTGGGTCACGATCTCGACAGGCGGATTAAGGAGGAGGTGTTCAACCTGCGGAAGGTCGCCACCACCTCTAAGAATTTGAAGGGAGGCTACGTCCGGATGCTGAAGGACGCGGCCACCTTCCTGGAGGGGGCAACGGACGTGCTTGCAAGACGGTCCGCCACTGAGGAGTCGGCCAGGCTGCGGTCCGAAAATCGGAAGCAGGCGAGGCAGATGGCCGACCTCCAAAGAGAGTATGGTGACGTCCGGAGGGAGCTCGGGGACGTCAAGAGTGAGTTGGAGAAGTTAAAGGAGCAGCTTAGGGAGAGATCCTCCAGCTCCTCCGGAGCGTCTACCCGGCCTCTAGTTCTGGAGGTGCCGGAGGTGCGCAGGGCAAGGACACCGTTGGAGCCTGCTGCTGAGGCCGCCCTCAAGGCCATCCGCCTCAGCAGCAAGTACGCCAATGAACACAACACGGCGGATGAGTTCCGAGACAAGATCGGGCTCCCTAGGGTGCCCCCGGAGCTCAAAGCCCTCATGTTCCCTCCTTTAGAGGGAGAGACGCAGCCGACCCCGGTGGTCCCGGCTAAGAGCACCGCCTCCGTGGAGGTGCAAACAGAGGGAGACGAGCCTCCTACCGCGAAGACGGAGAAAAGGGCCAAGCCGGCAAAACCGAAGACTGGTTCCGCCCCGGTCGCAACAACACCTGCGGCCCCGGCCCCGGCCCTCTCCAAATCCCAGCGGAGGAGGCAGAGAAAGAAGAGCCGCCTCGCGGCGAAGAGAGCGCCGGACGCAGAGC
Organism: Clostera curtula; assembly: GCA_905475355.2. Classification (NCBI taxonomy): domain Eukaryota; kingdom Metazoa; phylum Arthropoda; class Insecta; order Lepidoptera; family Notodontidae; genus Clostera; species Clostera curtula. The sequence goes on along the minus strand of FR997820.1, from coordinate 79,618 downwards.
GCGCGGAGGTCGCCCCCGCCCCTGCCCCGGCCCCTGCCCGGGAGGCATGGAATGTGGTGGTCCGGAAAGGGGCCACCAAGAAGAAGGTGTCGCAGCCTCCTCAGGCAAAACCCGTCAGCAGACAGCCACCGACACAGCGAAAGCCCACAGTCTCGCGGCTGCGGGCCCCACGCACATCGGCGGTTGTCCTCACACTGCTGCCGGGCGCAGCCGAGGAGAATCTGCACTATGGAAAGGTCCTGAGCAAGACCAGGGCCCTAATCCCGATGGAGGAATTCGAGCTATTAAAGCCGAAGTTCAGAGAGGCCGCCACGGGGGCACTTGTCATTGAGGTGCCCGACGCGGAGAAGGCGGATGACTTAGCCTCCAAATTTAAGGAGGCGTTTGGGCCGGAGATACTGCGGGTGGCGCGGCCTGTCAAATCGACTGAGCTGCGCCTCCACGGGTTGGACCCATCGGTGGTAGAGGAGGAGGTCGTGGCGGCCGTCGCAAGCACCGGCGCGTGTGATGCGGCGGCCGTCAAATGCGGCGCCATCAGGAGAGCGAGCCGGTCGGGCCTGGGCACTGTGTGGGTGCGCTGCCCGATTGCGGCCGCCAAAAAGATCGGCCGTGAACGCCTGTTGATCGGCTGGTCGGCGGTAAGGGTGGAGGTCCTCCGACAGCGGCCCCGAATGTGCTTCCGGTGCCTTGAAACCGGACACTTAGGGGCCTGCTGCACGTCCGACAAGGACAGGAGGGACCTATGCTATAGGTGCGGGGAAGGAGGGCACAAAGCCGCCGACTGCAGTGCGAAGGTGCGCTGTGCTGTCTGCGCGGACCAGGGTCGGGACGCTAACCACAGGTGTGGTCGCATTAGCTGTCTCGGCCCTAAGAGACGCAAGCCGCCCAATCAGGTGGCTGCGCGGGACCGGATGGACGTGTAGTCTGTCCGGCTCCCGAGAAGGGACCCGTTCTGCCCGGGTCAAGTTAGGGCTGATGCGCAGTTCGCGCACGTAGGGTCGCGGCCGATTCAAAGGCCAAACCAGGTGGCGGAGGCAGTGGAGATCTATTGGGCCCACAGCTCCCCACTAGGAAGAGACGTTCGATGGGTTTTTAGTGGGTAGGCAGGGTGCACGAACATCAGTGCGCCCTGGAGTCACCACATATCCCGGTCGCCTTCCAGCTCAGACCGGGAACCCGTAAGTAGGGTTTTCCCATCGCTAAAAAAAAAAAAAAAAAAAAAAAAAAAAAAGGTTAGGTTAGGTTAGGTTTTTTTTTTTTTTTTTTTTTTTTTTTTTTTTTTTTTTTTTTTTTTTTTTTTTTTTTTTTTTTTTTTTTTTTTTTTTTTTTTTTACATCCTTCCTCTACTAAGGTTATGCAGAGACTTTGCTTAGCTACATCACCATTCATACCTTATCTCGCAGTTTTTAATCTCACACATTCATTCTGTATACATATAATTCTTTCATCCATCATCTGTCATGCCAATGGGGCACTAATGTCTACTACCGAATTACATTTTATCTATTTACTTACATAACAGGGCTAATCTATTTTTTATTATCTATTTTTAACACCTTTTTCTTTCTTACTGTACTACACATGCTTATACATTTTCAACTTCTTAAATGTTCTACACTTCTTCTTATGTTACCAATTATATTACCAAAATATATTGCTAACATAAGTTTTCTTACCAATACACTTGTCTTAGATACCTATACAGTCTTAAGTCGCATCTGTTTGTTGTCGTGTCATGCCCTAATAATCTGGTCCGAGTCATATAGTCATTTTCGTCGTCTATCCCCATTGTAAGTCTGTCATACTCATTCTTACCATAAATTTGGACCATTGTCAATTTCATGTCGTCTTTCTTTTCCAGGTTCTTCAGTCTTCGGGTTTGATCGTCGCGCATCCAGTCGTCCATCTTCGGTTCCAGCAGCAAGGTGAGTATTTTTCCATTTTTTACTTTGCACCTTTTCTTCTTAAATTGATGGGGTTTACTATGAAACCTCATACAATTTCGTTTTCTGCTACTGTCCCCGGTGGTCGCTCGACCCGCGCCGAGCCCACCGCTGTACATGCAGTTGTCAAAGTCGGAGTCAGTATTTTTGTTGTAGTCTGTGTCGAAGTATGGCCCAAATTTGTCAACAGTCGTGCCCTTAGGAATAAGCAACCGTGGATCTTGCGATCTTGTCCCATTTTTTACGGATTGGGCAGTCGGCGCTGAAGGCATTATGGTCGAAGTCAGTCTGGGTGGTCGTCTTTTTACAGTTGATACATTTTGCAAGTCCGCCAGAAACCCACTCCGGACAGTCGGTTCGAAGGTGGGGCCCGCCACAGTGGCTGCACGCGTCCTGGGCTTCGGTGCAGTGCTTTCTGCCATGCCCAAAGCCCAGGCAGCGCGTGCACTGCACGAGTGGGGATTGATCGTCAACCCTCACCCGCTGCAGGTCCACATGGGCGTGCCCCCTTGCAGTAAATCTCTGCCACACTTGTGGAGAGGTGCTCAGCACGACGTGTCCGTTGTGCGGATTTCTGGCTCGTCGTCTGTACTTAATGTCTAGTCTTTTGTCCTCTTCGCTGAGGCCGCTAAAAACCTCCCGGTTCTGATTCCACAGAGCTTTCAAAATGTCTGCGTCAGTGTTCTTAGTCAAGACATCTCTGAGAATCAGAAGCGGGTCGCGGTTTCTAACGGCCTCAACGTTGAGGTCAGCGCCCTGTCTAGTGAGTCGTTCAGTCGCGCGGTCTCTGTCTTCGGTTGTAGTGAACCCCATTATCACTTTCCTGTTTTTGGCCTTTCTGACCCGTTCGACCTTTATCCACCCCTCCTTGGCGTCCACAGCCTTGCGCACCCTATCCAGCACCTCCTCCGAGGTCTCCATCTCGTCCCTCGAGGTTACAACGACCGAGTGCAGTGTGTGACGTTTTTCAGGCGTCACACTGCTGCATCCGGTCGCCGCTACCCGAGCGTACGAGGGAGCCTCGGATTCGGCGACAATCTTGTGGTGGTTTTCCATAGCCACCTTGAGCTCTTCCATCTGCTTCTGGTTTGCCAGAAGCAGTCTGGAGTGCTCCTTCAGCTCTTGCGCAAAGCTGTTTGTTCCAAGTAGGGGCAGCGTTGGTATTGTCGTCCTGTCTTTTTCCTGAGTCGTTATAGTCTCTGTTTTGTCAGTCTGAGTCTGAGTCGTTCGAGTCGTAAGTCGGGTCTCCGTCTGGGTGTCAGAAGTCGAAGTCGTCAAAGTCTTGGTCTGAGTGTCTATAGTCGAAGTCGTTAAAGTCTCAGTCTGTGTGTCTGTCGTCTTAGTGGTCGGTCTGCATTTTGTCACAGTCGTCGTCCCAGTCTTTTGGTCAGCGTCTGCTTCCCTCACCAGTTGACTTAGTCTTTGTAGTGCCTTATCAACCGCCTCCTTTATTTCTGTCTTCAAGTTCCGAGAGTTCTTGAGATGAGCTCTCGCGCTCAGGAGGCAGGCCGTGGCCTCAGCAGACCTACAGGAGTAGGTCTTTGAGGCCCCGGCCCCCTCCGTGGATGGTCTGCGGGAGGCGGTTGGTTTGGCAAAAGTCAGTTTCAGAGTCGTACCGCTCGGACCAGCCGGCGGTGTCCTGTCAACTGGAGGGGCTACGGTCTTTTCGATGTCGTCGGTCTTATTTGTCTCCCACTTGTCTATGCTTTTTCGCACATTTGTCGAGTCAGTTGTGGGAGGTGTTTCCCGTCGTGTCGTGGTCTTTTTAATGGGGGTCCTAATTCCGAACATGTCGATGGTAGGATGAGTCAAGTACTGAGGGTCGTAAAGTTGTAGAAGTGGTAAAATAACCCTCGTCAAAGTAAGTAAAAGTCAATTGTATAAATATATAAAACAAGTCAATGGTCAACAAGTACACAATAGTATGGCTCAATAAAGCCTATAGTCTGATTATAATTAAATAAATCTTAATTATTACTATTTTTAATTCTATATTAATTATTATTTATTCTATTCTAGGTGGCGTCAGTTTACTATATCGGGAGCCTTCAAAGCAGTTGCTGTTGTCTTCAGGTAAGTACAAAAAATTTTATTTTAAAGATTTAGAAAATTTTTTACTGCCAAACTTCTTGACCAAAATGTGTAAAAATATATCTATAAATGATCAGCATAAAAAGCTGAATATTGCACTATTTTTCCCTATTTTCGTCAGTAGTACCCGTCTTAAGGTGTATAGATCAAAAGTGGGCGGGGCTTAAGCAACTGCCTTCGGCTTCGCCGAAGGTGGGTGGGTGGGTGGGAGCGGACCAAGAGGTCCGCTTAACTCTTCCAGATGAACTCGCAGGACAAAGATGGAGGTGTCAATCGACGCGGAGCGACGAGGAGAACACACTGGAAAATACGACCGGAAAATTTGGAAAAGCGCTTGGAAGAAAAACCCGAAAAACTGTTGAAATTTAACAAAAAATCGTCTAAATATCACAAAAAAGTTTTAATATCTCGGCAAATATGGGGTCCTGAAAAGCGGGGGGGGTGTCAATCGACGCGCAGCGCCGAGTCAAGTAAATTGGCACCACGAACAACCCGTTCAGGAGCTCTGTCACAGCAAAAATTAAATTATACTAAGTACAATTGTACTCTGGTTGAATTTGGAAAAACAGGTGAAAAACTCAATGAAAATTGATGAAAATTTTTGGAAAATTACTAAATCACAGTGATCTATAGGTTAGGTTAGGTTAAAACCTTGTAATTAGACTTTGAAAATTCAGCCACTTAGTGGGTTAGGTTAGGTTAGGTTAGGTTAGGTTAGGTTAGGTTAGGTTAGGTTAGGTTAGGTTCCCCCCCGATTTGTGCTGCCACCTTGCCGTGGTGGGGGGGCTTGAGTGCCTCAAGGATCCGTCGGGGCCATACCGGCCAGGGTCACCCATGCCGGGCGGGCCCGCGGGGAGAGGTGAGACTAAGAGCAGCGCTACACTTTATAAAGTATATATTGTTTGTTTTCATTTGGTTTTGTTTTAACTTTGTTATTCGTTGGTATATATTCTGTCGTTTGGTTTGTTTATTGTGTTTGGTTTTCTTCTTGTTCGTTTTGTTTTGTTTTATTTTCATAATCTATCCTATCATATATATTCATTCGCCTTATCTTTCAAGACGTTTCGTGGGAGAGTAAAAATAGCATGGAAAGTCACGGTTTGCAAAATAGTCCCCGGGCGGGTCCCAGCTCGACTTTGTCAGCTGGGGAATCCCGCACCGTCGCTCCTTCGGGGGAGGCGGTCTGCCCCTCGTACTACGGGGGGGGCACAAAACGTGAAACTACCACTAAGGGTAGCAAGGGTGTGGCCACTGAGCCGAAATTACTTGACGAGGTAGCCGGTACTGACGGCGGAGTTGTGCAGAAGGCGAAGGCCAGTGGGAGCCGAACATCTGGCCCCAAAAGGGACGACAGAGGTCGCTTTAGCTCGTCCCGGGCCTCTTCGCCATATCCGGCTTCTAAGCCGATCGAGGGGAAAAGTCCCATAGTGGTACTTGAAGATTGTCTGCGGCCAGGATCACCGCGTGTGGACTTTCTCAAGACTCTGGAGACAGACCATGGAGTAGACCTTGGTCTAGATGAGTACGTCGACTCGGACGACTTCATGTCCGGGTCGGAGGATGGCGGGGGCCCGCTGCGGAGAGCCGGCAGCAAACGTCGTCTGGACATCGACGACGACGTTGCTGTCGAGGCCGCGGAAAAGGTCCCCAGGATTGAGGTGCGCCCCAAAGAGGGGAAGGCCAGGAAGGCCACCAAGGTGAGGAAGGAGGATGTGCCCGAGGGTGAGGACCAGCGCAAACCGCGCGATGAGTCCCCCTCGGATGAGCCCTCCTTCCGATACGATCGCGACCCGGAAGAGCTGGTGGGTCACGATCTTCAGAGAAGGATAAGGGAGGAGGTCAACAACCTGCGTAAGGTGGCCTCCTCCTCGAAAAACCTTAAGGGGGGCTTCGTCCGAAAGCTGAAGGACGCGGCCACCTTCTTGGAGGGGGCAACGGACGTCCTACAAAGGCGGTCCGCCACGGAGGAGTCGGCCATGCTGCGCGCCGAGAATCGGAGGCAGAAGCGGCAGATGGACGAACTCCAACAGGAGTACTGCGAGGTTCGCAGGGAGCTGGGGGATATGAAGGGCAAGCTCGCGAAGTTGGAAGAGGAGTTGCTGAGGGCGCGATCCTCCAGCTCCTCAAAAGCACCGGCCGACCTAGGGCCGGATGGCAGACGGTGCAAGACTCCGTTGCCCGTTGCTGTGGAGGCCGAACTCAAGGCCCTCCGTATCAGCACCAGGTTCGCGACGGAGGGCAACACATCGGATGAGTTCCGCGATTTGCGCGGACTGCCGCGCATTCCCGCGCACCTCAAGGCGGCGATGTTCCCGCCAGAGGTAGAGACGCAGCCAGCGCCAGTAGCGCCGGCTAAGAGCACTGCCTGCGCGGCAGTGCAGACCGAAGAGGACGAGCCTCCTGCCGCGAGGACGAAGAAGGGGGCCAAGCCGGTAAAACCGAAGACTGGTCCCGCCCCGGCCGCAACAACATCTGCGACCCCGGCCCCGGCCCTCTCCAAGTCCAAGCGGAGGAGGGAGCGGAAAAGGAACCTCGCAGCCCAGCGAGCGCTGGACGCGGAGCGCGCAGAAGTCGCCCCTGCCCCCGCCCCGGCCCCTGCACCGGCTCGAGAAGGGTGGAATGTGGTGGTCCGCAGAGGGGCCGCCAAGAAAAAGAGGTTAGTTGAGCCTCCTCGGCCGCAACTCGTCGGCAGACAGCCTCCGGCGCAGCAAAAGCCCAAAGCCTCGCGGCTGCGGGTCCCACGCACGTCGGCGGTGGTCCTCACGCTGCTGCCGGGTGCGGCTGAGGAGAATATCAACTACGGCGGGGTCCTGCGTACAGCCCGGACTCAGATGCCGTTGGAGGAGTTCGGGCTGCTCAAGCCCACGTTCAGGGAGGCAGCGACAGGGGCGCTCATCATTGAGCTGCCCGACGCACAGAAAGCGGACGCCCTCGCCTCTCGTTTTAAAGAGGCGTTCGGGCCGGAGGTTCTCCGTGTGGCGCGGCCGGTCAAGTCAACCGAGCTGCGCCTCCACGGTCTAGATCCCTCCATAGTGGAGGAAGAGGTCGCCTCGGCCGTCGCAAGCGCCGGTGGGTGTGATGCGGCGGCCGTCAAGTGCGGCCTAATAAGAAGGTCAAGCCGTTCGGGTCTGGGCACAGTGTGGGTGCGGTGCCCGACGGCGGTCGCGAAGAAGGTCGCCCAAGGTCGCCTCTCAATTGGGTGGTCTTCGGCCAGGGTGGAGATCCTGCGGCTGCGGCCCCGGATGTGTTACCGGTGTCTCGAGACCGGTCACGTCGGGGCCTGCTGCACCTCGGATAAGGACCGCAGTAGCCTTTGCTACCAATGCGGCGAGGGTGGCCACAGGGCCGCTGACTGTGCAGCGAAGGCGCGCTGCGTGGTCTGCGCGGAGCAGGGCCGAGACGCCGACCACCGTTGTGGTCGTGTCAGCTGTCTCGGCCCAAAGAAAAGCAAGCCGCCCAGGAAGGTGGCTGCTGCGGTCCGGATGGACACTTAGTCCGTCCGCGACCTGAGTGGGGGCCCGTTCTGTCCGGGCCCACTCTCCGAGGTGTGCACACGCGCACGCAGGGTCGAGGCCAAAAATGGCCAAGCCAGGTGGTAGGGGCAGCTGGAGAAATTGGTCCCAAACGCCCCTCCACTGGGACGCGAGATCGGAGGAGTTTTAGTGGGTAGGCGGGGTGCACGACCATCTGTGCGCCCTGGAGCCCCACATACCCCGGTCGCCTTCCATCTTCAGACCGGGGACCCGTAAAAAGGGTTTCTCCTCCGCCCAAAAAAAAAAAAAAAAAAAAGGTTAGGTTAGGTTAGGTTAGGTTAGGTTAGGTTAGGTTCCCCCCCGATTTGTGCTGCCACCTTGCCGTGGTGGGGGGGCTTGAGTGCCTCAAGGATCCGTCGGGGCCATACCGGCCAGGGTCACCCATGCCGGGCGGGCCCGCGGGGAGAGGTGAGACGAAGAGCAGCGCTACCTTTTATAAAGTATTTATTGTTTTCGTTTTTGTTTCGTTTTGGTTTTGTTTTTGTTTTGTTTTGTTTTTGTTTTTGCTTTTGTTCGTATATATTCTGTCTTTTGGTTTGGTTTTGTTTTGTTTTGGTTGTTTTTCTTCGTTTTGTTTTGTTGTATTCTTTATTCTTTACTATCATATGTATTTTTCTTTCGTCTTCTTTTTCACGACGTTTTGGGAGGAGTAAATAAAACCATGGAAAGACGCGCATTTGAAAATAGTCCCCGGGCGGGTCCCAGCTCGACTTTGTCAGCTGGGGAATCCCGTACTGTCGCTCCCTCGGGGGTGGCAGTCTGCCCCTCGTACTACGGGGGGGGCACAAATCGCGAAACTGCCGCAAAGGGTAGCAAGGGAGAGGCCAGCGAGCCGAAATTACAACAATTTATAGAGGTAGCCGGACGAGACGGCGTTGTATATCGCTTTCCGGGCGATCGAGTGCCGGATGCGATTTCGGAAGAGGACGACGTAATCGTCGTAGAGGAGAAGGAGAGGTCGGACGGAGGGGTACGCCGTACATCTGGCCCCCAAAGGGACACCAAGGGACGCTTTGCGTCGTCCCGGTCTGCCTCCCCATTACCGGCTGTACAGCCGAAGGGAAAGACAAAGACTCCGGTGGTGGTCCTTGAGGACATCCTCAGGCCCACATCGCCACGGACGTTGGACATGGCACGCACTGCGCGTGACCTCGGGCTGGAAATGTCGACAGATGGAGAGTCCGTCTACGACTCGGACTCGGAATATGGGGGCCCGCTGCGGAGAGCCGGCAGTAAGAGACGTCTGGACTCTGACGACGACCTTGCTGCCGAGGCCGCAGAGAAGGTCCCCAGGGTGGACGAGTCTCCGAGAGGTCGGGGTCGACCGCCCACAACCGGGCAGCACGTGGGCAAGTGGCAGGCCAAGAAGGAGCAGTTGGCTGCCAAAAAAGCCCTGGAACCGGACGAGACACGGGAGCTGAGGGAGAGGCCCCCCGCAGAGCCTCCTGCGGCGAAGCCCCCCAAAGCAAAACCCGTATACAGGCCCGACCAGGACCCACATGGTCTAGTCGGGTCTGAACTGGAAAGACGCATGGCCGAGGAAGTCGCCAACATTCGCGACGTTGCGAAGTCCTCCGCCAATTTGAAGGGCACTTTCATTAAGCGCCTAAAGGAAGCGGCCACCTTTATGGAGGGGGCGGCGGAGGTCCTCATACGGCGGTCCGCTGATGAGGAGGTCGCCATGCTCCGCGCCCAAAACAGGAGGCTACAAGAGGAGAGGAAGGAGTGCCGCCGTGCAAACGTGGAACTCGAAAAAAGGATTGGTGCCTTGGAAGAGCAGGTCGAAAAGCTCAAGAAAAGGCCAGGGAAGAGTAAAGGCAAGTCAAGCTGTTCCTGTGCGTCCTCCGGCGCACCAACGTACACTGAACTGCCGATGATTGTAGAGAGACGGCCTAACCCGGTGTCGGCTGAGGTGGAGGCCGCCCTGAAGGCCCTCGGGGTCATACCCAAGTACGCCACCGAGTACAATGTGTCGGACGATTTCCGGGACATGCGGCACCTGCCCCGCGTGCCCCCGGAGCTCCAGGAGGCTCTCTTCGGAGGTCCGGAGCCCCCGGCGCCCCCGGCGCCCGAGTGTGCCCCGGCGCCCACCAGGTCCTCTGAGACCATTACGCGCCAAGAGGCTTCTGCGCCCTTGGCAACCACACGGACGAAGACCGCTGGCAGTGCCCCAGCCGCCACATCACCGGCGGTGGAGGGCCCTACCAAGAAGAAAAAGAAGAAAGGGAAGAAGAAGAGCCTCGCGGCTCAGCGCGTCCCCGACGCCGAACGACTGGACATGGAGTCCATCCCGGCGCGGGAAGATTGGCAGACGGTGGGCCCACGCAAGGGTCCCAAGAAAAAGGCTGCGGCTCTGCCAAAGCCACGGGAAGAGGCGCGTAAGGCGACGCCGGCCAAGCCGAAGATCCGGGCTCAACAGCTCCGGGTCCCGCGGACGTCGGCAATTGTCATTACGTTGCAGCCTGGCGCAGTGGAAAAGGGCCTCCACTACGCCAAGGTGATAAATACGGCTGCGGCGCAGATACAGTGGGCAGAACTGGGGCTTCCACGCCCCCTATGCAAGCCGACGGCTGCAGACGGGCGCAAGCTGCTCATCCCACCTGGGGAGGGCAGCGAGGCGAAGGCCGACTTACTGGCCTCCAAGTTGCGGGAGATCTTCAGCGCGGAGGAGCTGAAGGTCTCTCGACCGGTGAAGACGGCGGAGCTCGGCATCTCTCTCCTGGATGACTCTGTCACCAGGGAGATGATCGCCGAAGCTATAGCCGAAAAGGGCAGGTGTGACGCCGCACACGTCAAGTGCGGCGAGATCAAGAAGGGCCCGCAGAACATGGGCAAAGTGTGGGTGCGGTGCCCGGTGTCGGCGGCCAAGGTGGTTGCGCGCGATCGCCTGGCTATTGGCTGGTCGTCGGCCCGGGTGGAGCTGCTGGGGGCAAGGCCCCTACAGTGTTTTAAGTGCCTGAGGTACGGGCACACCATGGCTATATGCCAGGAGGGAGGAGACCGCGGCGGTCTTTGCTATCGCTGCGGTCAAGCCGGTCATATCGCTGCGGCATGCAGCGAGACGCCGCACTGTGTAGCATGTGCGGCGGCCGGCAAACCGGCAGATCACCGCGGGGGCAGGAGCCAGTGCCTTGCGGCTAAGCGCCGTGGGGCGCGAGAGGCTACAGGGGCCAGCGCAGCCAAGCCGCGGCCCCCCCGTCCTCAGCCCTCCAAGAAGAGGGCCGGGAGGAGGATGGACACGGATTGTCCATCCTAAAGCCATGGGTAAGGCGGCGGGCGTGGGAATTCCCGTCGCCTGTAAAAGCCCTAGGGTAGAAGTGGCAGCGCCATTCTGACTGGCGCGCCACAAATTCCGGCAGAGAGCGGCTATCACGCGCCGCTCCAAGTGGGAAGAGGTCCCGCGAGGGACCAGTGCCTGCTGGGTTGAGAGTGGAGATATCTTGGCCCCACGTCAACTCCCCAGCAGGCCGGGCCGGAATCGAGGGGTTTAGTGAGTAAGAGTCTCACATAACCCGGCTGTATCCCACGCGGCCGGGTACCCATGATGGGTTCCCCTCGTTAAAAAAAAAAAAAAAAAAAAAGGTTAGGTTAGGTTAGGTTAGGTTAGGTTAGGTTAGGTTAGGTTAGGTTAGGTTAGGTTAGGTTAGGTTAGGTTAGGTTAGGTTAGGTTAGGTTAGGTTTGTTTTTTTTTTTTTTTTTTTTTTTTTTTTTTTTTTTTTTTTTTTTTTTTTTTTTTTTTTTTTTTTTTTTTTCTCTACATCTCACCTCTGCTATTCTGCAGAGCCTATTTTAAGCTAAAACTCTTTCATACCAGTTCTCGCTTGTATTCTTCTCGCACTTTCATTCTGCATACTGGTTCTTTCTTTCATCCATCATCTCTCTTACCTACGGGTGGGAGTCCCGGTCCCTAGTGTTTACTACGCTATTTAACTAACTATCAGACTATGTAACTAGCTATTCTAATCCTTTACCATTGTTCTGCCATAAATACCTATTCTACTGTGCCATTTTGTTTGACAATGGTCACTGTTGCATCAAATTTGCGCCATTTTATTTGACAATGGTCACATTTATAGACTTTGGCAAAAGGGGAAAATAAATTTAGTCAGGGTGACTTTTCTTTTTGACTTAAACAACCTACATTATTGTATCTAACTTATTTCTTACTTATATTATGTTAACTAATATATTCTCACAATATACGGCTAACATAACGCGTACCAATGACCTGCTTTATATACCTATTTGTCGTTTTTGTCGTGTCATTTTTGTAAGTCTTGTTAGAGTCAGTCCCATTTGTCCTGCCGTATTCCCTACCCGTTGTCGTTCTGTCATACTCTTCCATTAAGTATATTTGGACTACAGTCTTGTAATTGTCTTTTTTCTGTTTCAGGTAGTCTTCACGTCTAGTTTGGTCTTCGGGCATCGCTTCGAGCATCATCAGCTTCAAATTCCAGGTAAGTTTTTTAAGAAATTGTATGAATTTGACATCAAATGCATTCCAATTCTTGTAGTGGTTACCAGTGCCTCTGACACTCGTGCATCCCATATAAGGCCTACTTTTAAGTTTGCAGTCTATGTCAAAGTCATTTAGTCTGAAGTCGTTTTGCAGTCCAAATATGTCCACAGTCTTGCCCTTAGCAATACGCAACAGACGATCTTGCTATAGTGTCCCATTTCTTGCGAATGGGGCACTCTGAGCTAAAAGCGTTGTGGTCAGTGTCTATTAAAGTCGCTTTCTTACAGTTAGTACAAGTCGGTTGTCCGCCAGAAACCCAGTCGGGGCAGTCAGTCCTAAGGTGAGGCCCGCCACAGTGGCTACACGCGTCCTGGGATTCGGTACAGTATTTCCTACCGTGTCCGAATCCCAGGCAGCGCGTACACTGCACGAGTGGGGATTGGTCCTCAACCCTCACCCGCTGCAGGTCCACATGGGCGTACCCCTTGGCTGTGAGCCTCTGCCAACTTAATGGAGAGGTGCTGAGCACGACGTGTCCGTTGAGCGGGTTTCTGGCTCTGCGTCTGTATTTCACCTCGAGTCGGTCATCCTCGGCGCTGATGCCGTCAAACACCTCCCTATTCTGGTTTCGGAGTGCTTTGTAGATGTCTGCATCGGTGTTTTTGAGCAGCACATCCCTCAAAACCAGAAGGGGATCTCGGTTTTTGACGGCCTCAACGCTGAGGTCAGTCGCTTTCTGTCGAAGTCTGTCTGTTGCGCGGTCTCGGTCTTCTGTCGTTTGGAACCCCATGATCACTTTCCTATTCTTCGCCTTTCGGACCCGTTCCACCTTTACCCACCCCTCCTTGGCGTCCACAGCCTTGCGCACCTTTTCGAGCACCTCATCAGAGGTCTCCATCTCGTCCCTCGAGGTCACCACGACCGAGTGCAGTGTATGACGCCTTTCGGGCGTTTTACTGCTGCATCCGGTCGCGGCCACCCGAGCGTACGAGGGAGCCTCGGATTCGGTGACGGTCTTGTGGTGGGTCGCGATCGCCACCTGGAGCTCCTCCAACTGCTTCTGGGTACTCCGGATCAGCTTTGAGTGCTCTTGTAGTTCTCGCACAAAACTGTTTTCGGCAAGTCGGGGTGGGGGCAGGATGGTTCGTCTTTCCTTTGTCGTGACGTCGATTGTCTCGTCCAATAGGTCTGTCTGGGTCTCAATCGTCGTCGACTGTTTTGTCGGAGTCTCAGTCTGTGTGTCAGTCGAGCAGGTCGTCGGCTTAGTCTGCGTCGCAGTCTGAGTCTCAACAGTCGTAGTTCCTTCTGTCACAGTCTGAGTCCCAGTCACTCTAAGAGGTTTACTCTTAGTCGTCGTTGTCGTCGTCGTCTTATTCTTTGAGTCGGCCTCTGCCTCCCGCACCAGTTGACTCATTCTAGTCAGTGCCTTCTCGACCGCCTCCCTAATCTCAGTCTTGAGATTGCGCGAGTTCTTCATATTCGCCCTCGCGCTCAGGAGGCACGCCGTGGCCTCTGCTGACCTACTAGTGTAGGTCTTGGAGGCCCCGGCGCCCTCCGTGGATGGACGTCGGGGGGCGGTCGGTCCGGCAAAAGTCAGTCGGAGAGTCGATTCACTCGGGCCAGCCGGCGGTGTCCTTTGTACTGGTGGGGCTGTCGTCTTGTCTGTCGGGGTCGTGGCAGTCTGGCTCGTCTCCCACTGGTCAATACTCCTGCGTACGTTTGTCGTGTCTTTTGTGGGAGATCGGCGCGTCGTCGTCTTCTTTGCTGGGGTCCTATACCCGAACATGTTGTCGGTGAGATGTGTCGTCAGTCGGTGGGTCGTAAATTTGTAAAAGTTTTAAATAAACCCGGTCGTCAAACAATAAAGTCGGTATGCAAATAAATAAATACCGCAAGTCAAAAGACCTTACAAACAATATTACAGATAGTATGGCTCAATAAAGCCAGCAATTGTCAATAAAAAATTACAAAATGAAACTTAATAAAGGTAGAGGCACTCTACTTGTCTTAAGATTAGATCTCCAGAACCAGTCTGGTGTCACAGGGGCTTCCAGGTGCCACTGGTGTCTAAAACGACGAAGATTTAATCGCGAAAATTTCGTCGGCTCTACGTAGAGCCGGTCTCTACCTATCAGCGGACAGGTCTCCCCGAGCCCTTTCAAACGAGCCCCGACTCGGGTACTCTACCACGAACCACTCCGGAGAAACCGAGTTTTGAAAATTCGACCAATCAACACAGTCGGTTGTCGGATTTTTTCAACCCGGGTCTTTCCGGGGTCGTTCGCGTCAGGGACACCGTTCCCGGGCGCGCCTGGATAGGCTCGACGAGGTCGGTCCCCTGATATGGTGTCTGGCAAGTAGTGTGGCACCTGCAATCCCCCTAAAAAAGTAGGGGAGTCAATGATAATGGCTTAATTATACTAAATAAATAAAAGTAAAATTAAAAAATTTTTTGTCTTTCCTATGTCGACGATTTTTTAGTTCAACGCCAACTCTTTAAATAGGCTCCGCCCCTTCAATGATGGCTGCCTCTGGTTTCGTTAAGCTCCGCCCCTATACAAAATGGCGGCTAACTTAATTGATAGGCTCCGCCTTATCTAATATGGCCGACTACGTAATACAATGGCCTCTTTGCAAACTCCGCCCCGCTACTCGTTGAGGGGCGGGCCGGATTGCAGTTTCCTGTATTGGCTCCGCCCGTTGCCGATAAGAATCTGCTATTTGTTAAGGGGACGACACTCGCAAAGAGAGTTAAGTTAATATATATTCTATTTTTACTGATATATTTATTTGTAGATTTGTATTAATTAAGTAGTAGTATTTGTTAAGGATATGAATATATATGGGTAATATTAATAATATAATAAATAAATAAAAATGAAAATTTAATAACAATATACTATGATTCAACTAGTTCTTAAATTTATGAATATTTGGGGGGAGTACGTATATATATATGCTAGTATATATATATCCTATATGTGATTTAATTAATTAATATATACTATTATGTGTAATAATGTTAATATTATATGATATAGTTATATATATATATATAATGGGTTTAATAATAATAAAATACTAAAATACTAATAATATTCTAACGCTCAGTAACACAAAATACACTCGCGATCAATACAACTAGATATGGGTGAGAACAAAGTGTATGCCCCTTAAGTATAGGCTTCGAGTTAAGTGGGCGGTGACCAAGGCAGTAGGCGGGGCGATGCGCGCTACTCGTTAAGGGTGCGGTGGTCGCCTTCGATTTATCTACTTAAGGAGCGGTAAAATTTCCTATTTATAATTTATACACAAAAATACACAAAGCGATAAAAATTTAAGTCACCACTTAGACAACTATCCTTAAGCATAAAACGAGGATTCTACAATTTAATAGACTTTAATAGTAATCTCGATTAATGGCAAAATTTCTTTGAAAAGATTAGAGAATTTTAACAATTTTTGAAATATTTAGTATTGTATAATCCTGTTTATTAATTGACCAAGTTAATTAGTTTTATATGTACGGATAAGAGGTTTTAATAGAAAAAAAAATTTTTCAGGATTTTTCTGAGGGGGGGGTCCAACTTGATATGTAGTGGTGGGGACAGTTCTTCTCTATTTTCTTCTCGTTCTCAAGATGACTTCTCGTTAGGTACACTAGTATGTAAGTATTATAATAAAGTGATGGTAAAATATTTTTGTCTCGTTGATGAAGATGGGGGGGTCCAACTTGTTGTGTAAGTGGTGGGGTCCACTCCTGCTCTTCCGGTATACTGTTGGCGGTCCCTGATGATTTTTGGTCCTGAGTGCGGCCCTGTCCGTAGTACGGCCCTGGTCGAACGGAAGCGGCCACGCCCAGTTACGCCCACTTACGCCCACTTGGACGTTGTAATTTCCTTCTAGAACCTTCGCGATCCTTCGAGACGCCGAACTTGCGAGCCCGATTGTGGCTCTTCCTGAAGTCCGATCCGGACGCGGCGCACACTCACGTGTTCGGGGCGGCGCTGCGCGTCCAGTGGTGTTCCTCTCTGCTCTATAGGTCGCTCTGGCGACCTCTCAACTGGCTGGGAAGTTTTCGTCCCGAAAAGGCGCTACTCCGGCTCTCCCGGAGGTCCTGGTGTCCTGTTTTCACACACACTCGATCCGCGATCACTTAATGGCGAGGAATAATGCCTCAAACCGTCAGAAATAATTCGAAGAAATTTTTAAATAATTTTATTGTACGGAGCGCGTCAAAAGTCGACCGTCCCCAATGGTGGTTGGGGTTGAACTGGTTAGGTTAGGTTAGGTTAGGTTGGGCGGGTGGGGCGGGTGGAAGGGGAAGTCACAGAGGCTACTGGTAAGACCTGGTGACTTCGTCTTTCACCGTACTCCATTGTCTTTCCCGGCAATGTGAGGGGTGTTGGTCTTGGGTGGAGCACTACTGTTGCGTCGAAACCCAAGGCAAGTGTGGTTGTTATCCTGCTCGTGGTTGCCGCCTGCTTTTGGTCTGGCCCTTCTGGACAGACGTAGCCGAAACAGCCATGCGCCTTCCCGTATAATTCTCCCCCTCCTTCCTTTCCCTTTACCTTGTTTCCTGTCTTTCCCACCTCCTTCACAGCGTCGCGGCGGGTTGCGGCTCCGGGGACTCCTCTGTTTTCAGAGTTGCCTTGTGAGACGCAAACCGTTGCGGCGCACCATGGGGCACTCGGGTTGGCGCTCAATTCAGTTGGCCGCTAAACCGAGTCCCCACTCAATTTTATTTTAACTTAATTTTATCTAATCTAATCCTAGTCTTCAGTTTTTTTTTTTTTCGGTGTTTATACTTGGCTTTGGTTTGTTTTGTTGGTTGTCGTTTGTTTGGTTTTCTGTTTACTGTTCTATCTTTTTGTTTCTTTTCGTTTTCATGTTTAGCTTCTGGGGTGCGGCTCTCGGGTTTTTCCCGGGAGTCCGCGGGGGGGGAAAGTGCTTAGGGCGACGTTTGATAGGGAGTAATTATGATGGATAAGCACCAATATGAAAAGACTCCCCGGGCGGGTCCCAGCAGGCCGTTGGCTGCTGGGGAATCCCGCACCGCCACTCCCTCACGGGGGGGCGGTCTGCCCCAAGTATACGGGGGGGGCAATATCGGTGTTCCGTCCGTCGATTTGACGGTCGAGGGAGGAGAAGGGAGGGTGACGCGCGCGATGCGCAAGCGCGCATCTGAGGAGTCCGCCATGGTGGAAGGGGCGACGGCTGGGAAGCGGCTTAACAGTCCGCTCCCCGGCGAGAAGGAGCAGTCCGGCGGGAGCGACGTCCCGCTCAGCCGGGACAGCTCGATAGGGCGAAGGGGCGAGGAATCGGAGTCCTGTGATACCGATGCCCTGAATGATAGGGAGAGGAATAAACGCTTCCTGAAGCGATCCGTAGCGGGAACGGCGCGTCCGTCACAGACACCGGCGACAAGCGACTGGGAGGACCCGAACTCTGAAGATCCTGCGGACCTCATGGACAACATGGCGATTTATGGGGGCATATACCACGAAAAGTCGCGATATATGCTCAGGAAATATCAAAACCTCCGAAAGGAGATCGATGCCAACATCATAGCCGGCGTCGCGGTTGATGATATCCCGGAGGACATGTGGTGTAAGGCGAGGGCCCGCGGGTATAACGCGAAAGGGAAGCTGGCCAACGTGATCGCGAAGGTCACTGAAGGTCGAGGAAAGTTACCTCCAGGAGAGATGGATGCCAAAACCTTAGGCACGGTAATCCAGGACGATCTGGCCATCCTCCTGGAGGTCACGAAAAGACACGGGCGACCAAAGGGAATATTCCTCAAGGCCGTTCAGGTAGCGACCTCTTCGCTCCTGAGCGCAATGGGCGAGCTGGTGACAAGGGCGTCCAGCACGGAGGAGCTGACAAAGCGGGTGGAGGGGATGCGGGCGGAGCTGGATCAGCTTCGGGCTGAAATGGCGAGCCGGCCCGCCCAAGTCCAAACCCCACCCACCACCACACAGGAAGAGAGGGCGCCCCTGCTGACTATGCGGGAGATTGGCGCCATGGTCGACGCGAAGATCGCGGGCATAGCGGACCGCCTGCTGCCGGAGAAGCGGCTTCGGCCGCCTCTGGAGGCAGACCGGTCTGCTGCCCGCGAGCGCGCCATGGCGCCGAAACCGGCGGAGAGACGGGTGGAGCCTGAAAGGCCGCCCAGGAAGAGGAAGCCGAGGAGGAAGAGGGCCACGGCCGTGCCACCAGTTGCGGCACTCCCGGCGGTCCCCTTGTCTGCGGAGCCGAGTTCGGCCCCAGCGAGGGAGCCCGCGAGGGGGAGCTGGGCGACGGTGGCGGCCAGGAAGGCCAACCCGGACAGGACGCAAAAGCCGACGAGCCGCCCCTCCCCCCCCTTGCCACGCAAGGCAGGGTCGGGGAAGAGGGCGAAGTACCGGCGCACACCGGATCTGACATTGACGGAGGCTGTGACCCTCACTCTACCCGAGGGGTCGCAGCACTCCTACGCCGGCGTTATGACAACCGCCAAGGAGGCGGTAAACCTTGAGGAGGTGGGGATCGCCCCTGAAGACATGCGGCCGAGAAGAACCAGGACGGGAGGGCTGCTTTTTGAGCTGTCCGGCCCGGATCGCAGGGAGAAAGCGAACCGACTTGCGGATCGCCTGAGCGCGGCTTTGAGCGCTCTTGGCGTCCGAGTCGCGCGCCCAACAAGGACGCAAGAAATCGCCGTCAAGGACCTGGACGATGCCACCACGCAGGAGGATGTTGGGAGGGCAGTTGCCTCGGCCGGGGGCTGCGCGGCGGAGACCGTCAGGGTCGGTAATATCCGCCGCGCGCCGGGCTACCTGGGTGTGGCCCGGGTGCGCTGTCCTCTTATCGCCGCTCAGCGGCTAATATCTACCGGCCATGTCATAGTTGGCTGGGGAAGGGCGAGGGTCGAGGCACTCGAGGCAAGGGCGGCGTACTGCTTCCGCTGCCTCGAGTGCGGCCATGTTGGGGCGCAGTGCCCCAACAAGGAGTCAGGGCGAGGGGCTCGCTGCTACAAGTGCAGCGAGCCCGGCCATACGGCGCGTGAGTGTCGGGCCGAGGAGAGACGCTGTCCACTGTGTGCAGAGCTGGGTTTAGCCCATGGGCACCGGTTGGGCAGCGGATCATGTGCTCAGGCGAAGGCGAAGGGGGGCCGTAACAGGTCTCCCAGGCGCCGCGGGGGGGTCCAGGGTGCTGCCGCTGTTGCGGCGGCGCCCATGGAGACCGATGCCTCGCAGCCTGGGCTGGCGGTGCGCGCGAGCTCGACTAGCCGAGCCGCCACCGCCGGGACGTAGGCCGTAGTGACGGCTACGGATCTCGGGGCAGGGCGCGGGGAAGCCCTGCCCCACACGGGATCGTTGGGTGCCCTGTCATGTGTACTGGCAGGGCACCACGGAGTTCATCTCCAGCGTAGGATCGCTCCAACCGGAGCTGGGACTGGTCGGGGGTGAGCGCGTTCTTGGCTCCCCCCCTCGCGCGTCTGACTCGTGGTGCAGTTTCTGGGCCCACGAGGCAGGTCTTGCGCGGGATTGTACACCCCGGGGATGTTTTAGTGGGTATGCCCCCACTCTGGGGGAGACTCCCACACGCCCCTCGTCGGTCCTCCCCGGGACTGACGGGGATGTCCATAAAGGATTTTTACCCCGGGCACAAAAAAAAAAAAAAAAAAAAAAAAAAAAAAAAAAAAAAAAAAAAAAAAAAAAAAAAAAAAAAAAAAAAAAAAAAAAAAAAAAAAAAAAAGGTTGGGCGGGTGTCTCCTTCGAGGCGGCGTGTGCTCTTGCCGGCACTCCGCCGTGGGAGCTTGAAGTCCGGGTCCTCACCGCCTTGCACGTCAGAGTCACCGAGGCCCGGGCCAACGGCGACCGCCCCACGGCGGACGTTGTTCAGAGCTGGAGGATTGAGGAGAGGAGCACACTGCTCATAGATTGGATGGAGATACTGCGGGAACCCAGAGCCGGGCATCGGCTGGTGGGAGCCCTAGGGCCCATGCTCGACAGCTGGGTAACGAGGCGGCACGGTGAGTTATCTTATCACCTCACACAGATCCTCTCGGGGCACGGATGTTTCGGGAGGTATCTGTGTGAGAGGGCGGGGCGAGAGCCCAACACAAATTGTCACCACTGTGCCGCCTCGGTGGACAGTGCGGAGCACACTTTGACGGCCTGCCCGGCGTGGCAAGAGGAGCGCGCGACTCTCGTCGCCACAATCGGAGTTGACCTGTCTCTGCAAACGGTCCTGCGCAAAATGGCCGCATCTGAGGCGGCCTGGGCCGCGGTTCGGACGTTTGCAGAGACAGTGATGGGTAGCAAAGAGGATGCGGAGCGTGATCGGGAGAGGGCGCCCGAAGCGCATCCGATGCGGCGCGCTCGTACGGGCCGCCGCAGATTGGCGCACGAGCGCCATCTACCCCCTTAACCGGAGCCTCCGGGTGGGGGCACAGTGGATCGCCCCCACCCACGGGAGATTAGGTCCCGAGGCGACGCGGGGATCCCGGGGCAGGGCACGGGGATGCCTTGCCCCACGAGGGATCTGAGGGGAAGCGATGTCCTGCCGTCTGTGCTTGCGGCGGGACGTCGAGAGCTCACAAGAGCCTGAGGAGAGAGGAGGGCCTCTTCGTCTGCGGCGGCGTGGTTCTGAGAACAGATCCCACAATGCCGCAGCAAGACGCGAGTTGGAGCACCCCGGGGATGTTTAGTGGGTATGCCCCCACTCTGGGGGAGAGTCCCACACACCCCCCTCGGCCATCCCCGTGGCCGACGGGATAGTCCATAAAGGATTTGACCCCGGGCGACCAAAAAAAAAAAAAAAAAAAAAAAAAAAAAAAAAAAAAAAAGGTTGGGCGGGTGGCGGTGGCTGCTGGGGAATCCCGCACCGCTCTTCCCGCAAGGGGGGGCGGTCTGCCCCAAGTATACGGGGGGGGCAGTTTAGGCGTTCGGTCCATTCCAGCATCGCTGAATCTGGTGGAACTATTGAAGGAGGATGAGAGGTTGAGGGAGGAGAAGATGTTGAGGATGAGGGAGGCGCGAAAGCGCAAGACGGTGTTGGTCGCCACGGTGGAAGGGGCGAAGGACGGGAGCAGAGATAGCTCGATGGGACGAGGGGACGAGGCGTCGGGGTCATGCGACACTGACTTCGTGGAACCCGAAGAAAGGGCGAGGCGCTATGCCAAGCGCGCGAAAGAGGGACGGGCACCCCGGTCGCAGACTCCTGCCACCAGTGAGTGGGAGGAGGATGACACTGAGGGCCCGGACAATATTGAGGAGGAAGCGGCGGAGCTCGCTGGTATTTACCACCAGCAGGCCGCCCACACACACCGGATGTACCGGAGGCTCCGGGAAGAAATTGACGGCAATGGCGGGGTCGAGTCCTACGAAGATATCCCGGAAGACGTCCGAGCCAAGGAGACGGCGCGCAGGCTGAACGCAAAAGCGAAGCTGTCGGACGTCGTCGCCAAGGTGACGGAGAGCAGGGCGAAGTTGCCGCCAGGAGTGATAGATGCCAAAAACCTGGGCAGGGTGATCCAGGATGATCTGGCCATCCTCCTGGCGGTCATAAACAGATGCGGGCGACCAAAGGGGATTTTCCTCAGTGCTGTGAGAGTGGCAACCTCCTCGCTCCTAAGCACAACGAGCGAACTCGCAAAAAGGGCGGCCAGCACGGAGGAGCTGACGAGACGGGTGGAGGAGATGAGGGCGGAGCTGGATCAGCTGCGAGCTGAAATGGCGAGCCGGCCCGCCCAAGTCCCACCCACCACAACACAGGAAGAAACCCCCCCGCTGACCATGCGGGAGATCGGCGTCATGATGGACGCGAAAATCGCGGGCATTGCGGACCGTCTGCTGCCGGAGATACGGCTTCGGCCGCCTCTGGAGGCGGACCGGTCTGCCGCCCGCGATGTCCGCGTGGCGTCGAGAGTGAAGGAGCGACGGACAGAGGTCGAAGAGCCTCCCCGAAAGGGAAGGAAACGGAAAAGGCGGAGAAGGACTGTGGCTGTGCCACCAGT
Source organism: Clostera curtula (assembly GCA_905475355.2). Taxonomy (NCBI): domain Eukaryota; kingdom Metazoa; phylum Arthropoda; class Insecta; order Lepidoptera; family Notodontidae; genus Clostera; species Clostera curtula. Next base: position 57,592 of record FR997820.1, on the reverse strand, counting down.
CGCGGCACTCCCGGCGGTCCCCTTGTCTGCGGAGCCGAGTTCGGCCTCAGCGAGGGAGCCCGCGAGGGGGAGCTGGGCGGCGGTGGCGGCCAGAAGGGCCAAGCATGGAGTGACGGAGCCGAGGAGCCGTCCCTGCCCTTTACCACTCAAGGCGAAGGCGGGGGCGAAGTGCCGGCGGAGAAAGAAGATGGCGGTGACTGAGGCGGTGACCCTCACCCTTCCTGAGGGGTCGCCGCATACGTATGCGGAGGTTTTGGCTACTGCCCAGCGGGCGATAAAGTTAGAGGAGATTGGAGTTGCTCCGGAGGAGATGCGGCCCCGGAGAACTCGCGTGGGCGGGATGCTCTATGAGCTCTCGGGCCCCGACTGTGCCGAGAAGGCCGGTAGACTGGCGGAGCGCCTGAGCGCGTCCTTGGACGCTCTCGGTGTCCGGGTCTCGCGGCCCATAAGAACAAGGGAGATCCGGGTCCTGGACATCGACGATGCCACGGACCCCAAGGACGTCGCGAGGCAACTAGCCTCAGCTGGGGGGTGCGCGGTGGATGCCGTCAAAGTTGGCAGCATACGCCGCGCAGAGGGGCGCCTGGGAGTTGCCTGGGTGCGCTGCCCCCTGGCCGCCGCTCAGCGGCTTCTATCCTCCGGCCATTTTGTGTTGGGCTGGGGACGGGCGAGGGTGGAGGCGCTCGAGGCAAAGGCGGCGTATTGCTTCCGCTGCCTCGAGTGCGGTCATGTGGGGCTTCAGTGCCCCAATAAAGGGAGTGAGAGGGGGGCTCGCTGCTACAAATGCAGCGAGCCCGGCCACACGGCACGTGAGTGCCAGGCCGAGACGCGACGCTGCCCGCTGTGTGCGGACATGGGTTTACCCCATGAGCACCGGCTGGGCAGTGGGTCGTGCGCCCAGTCTAGGGGTGACCGGAAACGGCCCCCGAGGCGCGGCGGGGTGGACAGGGGTGCTGCCTCGGTGGCGCCTATGGACACCGACGCTGCGCGGACTGGGCAGGCGGTTGACGCGGGCCCGAGTATCCGGGCCGGTCCCGCCAGGCAGAGGGCCGAATAGGCCGCGGATCCCGGGGCAGGGCGCGGGGATGCCTGCCCCACGGGGGATCAGACGTTGGACGACGTCCTGTTCGTTGTGCTCACGGCAGGACGTCGGGGCTCATTGGAGCGTAGGTTTGAGGAGGCGATGAGCCTCCAGTCTGTGGCATAGCGGACGGGGCCCCAGTAGGCTAAGTTCCCGCAATGCCACCGACATGGACGCGAGAGAGAGAGCACCCCGGGGATGTTTTAGTGGGTAGGCCCCCACTCTGGGGGAGATTCCCACACACCCCCCCTCGGCCATCATCCCCGTGGCCGACGGGGATAGTCCATAAAGGATTTTTACCCCGGGCACCAAAAAAAAAAAAAAAAAAAAAAAAGGTTGGGCGGGTGGGGCGGGTGGAAGGGGAAGTCACAGAGGCTACTGGTAAGACCTGGTGACTTCGTCTTTCACCGTACTCCATTGTCTTTCCCGGCAATGTGAGGGGTGTTGGTCTTGGGTGGAGCACTACTGTTGCGTCGAAACCCAAGGCAAGTGTGGTTGTTATCCTGCTCGTGGTTGCCGCCTGCTTTTGGTCTGGCCCTTCTGGACAGACGTAGCCGAAACAGCCATGCGCCTTCCCGTCTTAATTCTCCCCTTCCCTCCTTTCCCTTTCCCCTTTTCCTGTCTTTCCCATTTCCTTTTTCAGTGTCGCGGTTGTTCGGCTCCGGGGACTTCTCTGTTTTCAGAGTTGCCTTGGGACGTCGAACCGCCGTGGCACACCATGAGGTCCTCGGGTTGGCGCTCAACACCGGTTGGCCGCCAAACCGAGTCCCCACCCTAATTTAATTTTATTTTAACTTCATTTAATCTAAATTAGTCTGTTGTTTTGTTTGGTTTTGGTCGTTCTACTTCTTTTGGTTTGTTGTTTTGGTTCGTTGTTTGTTTTGGTTTTTCTTTAGTCTTTTCTGTCCTTTTGTTTCTTTTCGTTTTCTTTGTAGTTTCTGGGGTGCGGCTCTCGGGTTTTCCTGGGGGTCCGCAGGGGGGTGCATAGGGCGATGTTTGTTTTGGAGAGGAAAATAACGATGGAAGTACGTCAGAAGAAAAATACTCCCCGGGCGGGTCCCAGTCAGCCGGTGGCTGCTGGGGAATCCCGCACCCCTGCGCCTAAAAACGCGGGGGTCTGCCCCACGTTATACGGGGGGGGCAATTCAGACGTTCCGTCCGTCGTTGCGACGGATGAAGTGGGAAGGAGTAGGAGGCGAGGAGCGCGTAAGCGAAAAAAGGAGAGGATATCCGAGGATAGCGAGAGAGCTGGAAAGAGAGCAAACAGCCCTCTCCTCACTCAAGAGGAAGAGATTGAGGAAGAGATTGAGGAAGAAGTGGACATGCCGCCGGAGGAAGAGGTACCCGAGTCTGATGACTCCGAGTACCAGGACCCGTATGAGAGGGGGGAGGTCTACACAAGGCGAGCTGAACAAGGGAAGGCATGCCGATCCCAAACCCCGCTCACGAGTGAGTGGGAAGAGGAAGACCAGTCGGATGGCCCGGAGGACATCGTGGAGGCCGGTCCTGTAAAGACCGGCTTTTACCACGAATGCTCCCGGCATCTGTACAGGATATATAAAAAGCGGCGACAGAGGGCCACTGAAAATGGCGAGGACGAAGCGGAACTGGACCTGGTCTGCCCGGAGAACATCCGGGTCAAGACTATGGCACGGGTGCTGAATGCAAAGGCGAAGGTGACGGAAATCGTCACTAGGATAGCGGCGAAGAGGAAAAAGTTACCTCCAAGGGAGCGAAGCGCCCAAACACTAGGCGCAGTCATACAGGACGACGTGGCTATCCTCTTGGAGGTAACGAAGACCCACGGACGTACCAAGGGAGTCTTCGCAAAGGCTATAGAGCTGGCGAAGACATCCCTCACCAGAGCGACGAACCAGCTCGTCGAAAAGGCCTCCGACTATGAGAGGCTCTTGGAGAGAGTCGCGGACATGAGGGTCGAGATTGACCAGCTGCGGGAGGCAGTGGCCAAACAGTCTCGGCCCTCCCAAGTCTTGCAGACCCCCCAAGCGACGCAAACTGAGGACGAAGAATCAATGGGTGAGCCACCGCTAACAATGCGGGAGATCGGCGCCATGGTGGACGCAAAGATTGCGGGCATCGCCGACCGGCTGCTGCCAGAGAGGCGGTTCCGTCCGCCTCTGGCGGCAGACCGAACCGGCAAGGGCGAGCACCACCTGGCGCCTAAACCTGGGCCGAAGAGGGTGATGATCGACGCGCCACCCAAAGCGAAGCGGATCAGGCGGAAGAGGACTGCGGCCGTGCCACCGGTCGCCGAAATCCCCGCCGTCCCTGCACCCGTGCCAAAAGTGGCCATTGCTAGGGACACCAGGAAGGACACATGGGCAGTGGTGACTGCCAGAAACAGGACGAAGACCATACAGCCGACGAGCCGTCCCTCCCCTTCGCCAAGTATGGCGAAGCCGGGGAAGAAGAAGAGGACGAAGTCCCGGCAAAAGCCGGACCTCAGTTTAACGGAGGCTGTGACCCTCACATTACCCGAGGAGTCACAGCACTCCTACAGTGACGTGGTCAACACCGCCAGGGAGGCGGTAAACCTGCAAGAGATCGGGATCGCCCCTGGCGACATTAGGCCAAAAAGGACGAGGATGGGCGGACTGCTGTACGAGCTGTCCGGCCCAGATAGAGGTGAAAAGGCGGATAGGCTCGCTGAGCGCCTGAGCGCGGCGTTGAGCGCTCTCAGCGTTCGGGTCTCGCGCCCATCAAGGATGAGGGAACTAAGCGTCAGGGATCTGGATGACGCCACCACACAGGACGACGTTAAGAGGGCAGTAGCATCAGCCGGGGGCTGCGCGGCGGAGACCGTCAAGGTCGGGAACATCCGCCGCGCGCCGGGATACCTGGGAGTGGCCTGGGTGCGCTGTCCTCTCACCGCCGCTCAGCGGCTACTAACAACCGGCCACGTCGTCATAGGCTGGTGTAGGGCGAGGGTCGAGGCACTCGAGGCAAAGACGGAATTCTGTTTCCGTTGCCTCGAGTGCGGCCACGTAGGTGTGTCGTGTCCGAATCAGGACAAAGGGCGAGGGGCTCGCTGCTACAAGTGCAGCGAGCCCGGACACACGGCACGGGAGTGCCAGGCGGAGAGACGACGCTGCCCGCTGTGTGCAGACATGGGTTTACCCCATGAGCACCGGCTGGGCAGCGGGTCGTGCGCCCAAAAGGGCGGCCGTAATAGGCCCCCTGGTCGGCGCGAGGTGGTCCGGGGCACTGTCAGCACGGCAGCGCCCATGGCGGTGGATGCGGGCCCGACTATCCGGGCCGCTCCCGCCGGGACATAGGCCGAGTCCGGCCGCAGATCCCGGGGCAGGGCACGGGGATGCCCTCGCCCCGCAGGGGATCTGTGAAGATACGACGTCCTGTGCGGGTGCTCACGACAGGACGTCGATTGCTCGTTCAGCGAGCGCGAGTCGAGGAGGTGGGCCTCCTGTCTGCGGCGGCGTGGTCCTGAGAACAGATCCCACAATGCCGCAACAAGGACGCGAGTAGGGAGCACTCCGGGGATGTTTTAGTGGGTAGGCCCCCACTCTGGGGGAGATTCCCACACACCCCCCTCGGCCATCCCCGTGGCCGACGGGATGTCCATAAAGGATTTTTACCCCGGGCGAACAAAAAAAAAAAAAAAAAAAAAAAGGTTGGGCGGGTGGTGTGGCGATATGGAGCCGGAGCCGTACCCAGAGGACGTCCGGTACAAGAACGTAGCACGCATGTGCCACGCAAAGGCGAGGCTGGTGGACGTGATCTCCAAGGTCGTCGACAGCAGGGCGAAGGTACCTCCAGGGGAGTCTAGCGCCGGAACTCTTGGCACAATGGTCCAAGATGATCTGGCAATCCTCCTGGAGGTTACCAAACGATCAGGGCGACCCAAGGGCCTATTTCTCAAGGCCATCCAGACGGCGAGCGCGTCACTCTTGGACGCCACCAACCGGTTGGTGCAGAAGGCGTCGGAGACCGAGAGTCTGAAGAAACGGGTGGAGGGAATGAGGGCGGAGCTGGATCAGCTGCGAGCTGATATGGCGAGCCGGCCCGCCCGAATCCAAACCCCACCCGCTACCCCACAGGAAGACACTGCCCCGCTGACCATGCGGGAGATCGGCGCCATGGTAGACGCCAAGATCGCGGGTATCGCGGACCGGCTGCTGCCGGAGATACGGCTCCGGCCGCCTCTGGCGGCGGATAGGTCGGCTGCCCCCGAGCGCACCATGACGCCGAAACCGGCGGAGACGCCAAGACGGAGGAGACCTAGGAGGAAGAGGGCCTCGGCTGTTTTGCCGGTCGCGGACCTCCCTGCGGTTCCCTCGCGTGTGATGCCCAGTGTGGCTCCAGTGAGGGAGCCCAGGACGGACAGTTGGGCGACGGTGGCGGCCAGGAGGGCCCCGCGTAAAGGGATAGGAGAGCCGAGGAGCCGTCCCTCCCCCCCTTCGCCACGCAAGGCGGAGAAGGGCAGAGGGGCGAAGTGCCGGCGGAGGAGAAAGAGGGCGGTGACGGAGGCGGTGACCCTCACTCTTCCTGAGGGGTCACCGCACACGTATGCCGAGGTGCTGATGACCGCCCAAGGGGCGGTTAAGCTCGAGGAGATAGGTGTCGCTCCAGAGGAGATGCGGGCCCGGAGAACTCGTACGGGCGGGACGCTATACGAGCTCTCGGGCCCAGGTTGTGAGGAGAAGGCGGACAGGCTGGCGGAGCGCCTGAGCGCGTCCTTGGACGTTCTCGGTGTCCGGGTCTCGAGGCCCGTGAGAGCAAGGGAGATCCGGGTCCTGGACATTGATGATGCCACGGACCCCAAGGACGTTGCGAGGCAGCTGGCCTCGGCTGGGGGGTGCGCGGTGGACGCCGTCAAGGTTGGCGGCATAAGCCGCGCGCCGGGGCGCCTGGGAGTTGCCTGGGTGCGCTGTCCCCTGGCCGCAGCCCAGCGGCTGCTGTCCTCCGGCCACTTTGTGTTGGGCTGGGGACGGGCGAGGGTGGAAGCACTCGAGGCAAAGGCGGCATACTGCTTCCGCTGCCTCGAGTGCGGCCACGTGGGGGCCCAGTGTCCCAATAAAGGGAGCGAGAGGGGGGCTCGCTGCTTCAAATGCAGCGAGCCGGGCCATAGGGCACGCGAGTGCCAGGCCCGAGGTCGACGTTGCCCGCTGTGCGCGGATCTGGGGCTGCCCGATCTGCATCGGCTGGGCAACGGGTCGTGCGCCCAAACCAAGGGCGGCCGTAGCAGGCGCCCTGGTCGGCGCGAGGTGGAAGGCGCTGTTTTCACGGCGGCGCCCATGGCGGTGGATGCGGGCCCGATAGTCCGGGCCGCTCCCGCCGTGTCGTAGGCCGAGTCCGGCCGCAGATCCCGGGGCAGGGCACGGGGATGCCCTCGCCCCGCAGGGGATCTGTGAAGATACGACGTCCTGTGCGGGTGCTCACGACAGGACGTCGATTGCTCGTTCAGCGAGCGCGAGTTGAGGAGGTGGGCCTCCTGTCTGCGGCGGCGTGGTCCTGAGAACAGATCCCACAATGCCGCAACAAGGACGCGAGTAGGGAGCACTCCGGGGATGTTTTAGTGGGTAGGCCCCCACTCTGGGGGAGATTCCCACAGACCCCCCTCGGCCATCCCCGTGGCCGACGGGATGTCCATAAAGGATTTTTACCCCGGGCGAACAAAAAAAAAAAAAAAAAAAAAAAAAAAAAAAGGTTGGGCGGGTGGGGCGGGTGGAAGGGGAAGTCACAGAGGCTACTGGTAAGACCTGGTGACTTCGTCTTTCACCGTACTCCATTGTCTTTCCCGGCAATGTGAGGGGTGTTGGTCTTGGGTGGAGCACTACTGTTGCGTCGAAACCCAAGGCAAGTGTGGCTGTTATCCTGCTCGTGGTTGCCGCCTGCTTTTGGTCTGGCCCTTCTGGACAGACGTAGCCGAAACAGCCATGCGCCTTCCCGTTTAATTCTCCCCTTCCCTCCTTTCCCTTACCCTGTTTCCTGTCGTTCCCACTCCCCTTTCACAGTGCTGCGGTTGTTCGGCTCCGGGTCTCCTCTGCCTTCAGAGCTGACTTCGGATGACGCACCGCCGTGGCACACCATGGGGTCCTCGGGTTCGCGCTCAACCTAGTTGGCCGCCAAACCGAGTCCCCACCTTAATTTCAACTCTATCTTTCCGTTGGTTTATTTTATTATACTTCGTTTGGTTTGTGGTTAATTTGGTTTTTGTATATTTGTTTCTCTCTTTTCTCTGTTCTATATTTCTGTTTCTCTTCTTTATTCTTCTTTGTAGATTCTGGGGTGCGGCCCTCGGGTTTTCCGGGGGCACGCGGGGGGGTGCGCATAGGGTGACGATTGTAGGAGAGGAAAACCAACATGGAAGATCGCAAACTGGAAAAGAATCCCCGGGCGGGTCCCAGCAAGCCGGTGGCTGCTGGGGAATCCCGCACCGCTTCTCCTTCGGGGGAGGCGGTCTGCCCCTCGTCATACGGGGGGGGCACCACTTGCGGTCCCACATTGGGAAGAGAGGGAGTGAGGAGAAGTGCTCGAGTGCTATCGAAAGCCAATTCGAAGGAGGAGTTAAACGTTGTTACACTACCGGCCCAGCAAACCGTAACGGAGTTTCCGCGGCAGGTAGGTAAAATCATCGAGGGGAGAGCTAAGGATATAGTCGTTGTCCAAGGCAAGGACAAGATCAAGTTTAGGAGGGCAGGCTCTAAGGAATCGCTTAAATCTGCCGGGGATGGGAGCACTGTTCACTTAGTGGACAGCGAGTCGGAGCCAGAGCTCACGACAGGAGATCCAGCAGGGTCTCCCAAGGCGGACGTGTGTGAGGGTGAGGGGTGCGGGGACGATAACGTCTCAGTCGCCAGCTCCACCAACTCCACACGTCCCACCGCCAGAGCTGGGACTAAGCGACGCAGGAAGGAAGGATCGCAGAAGTCCCTGAACTCTGACGAGGGAGAGGAGAAGATAGCGCGGGCGGCGTCATGCAGCGACCTGACGGACGGGAGGCGTAGTAGAGGCAGACCGCCCAGTACGGGCGAGTACGTAGGCTTAGCCAAATCCCGGCAGGATTTGAATGACGCTTTGAAAGAGACAGTGAGGCTGGAGTCGCAACTGGCACTCGCTGCCAGTACGACGGCCCTCTGCCGGTCCACCAGAAGCATAGCAGGGTCGGAATCTTTCCCCGAGCTAAGGGGATTGGGGTCCAGTCAATCCACTGCCTCGGTGTGCATGGCGGATATAAGGGGAAGTGTGGAGTACATCCTGGACGTGGGGAAAAAGTCCAAGAACCTCAAGGGGGAGCTGGTAGGGGGGATGAAGGTGGCCTCCAAGAGGATCTTGGACTCTGCAGAGAACCTGGCGGCCTTGACCTCCACAGAGGAGAATAGGCGCCTTCAGGAGGAAAATGCCAAGTTACGGGCGGAGATGGCGGCGCTCCGCCAACAGGTGGATAGACTCACGGAGCTGCTCGAGAAGAGGCTGCCTCCGGCGCCCGTGGTCCCCGATCGGGAGCAGTTATGCCACGACATCTTAGTCTCGGTCGGGACTATGATGAACGCCCGGTTCGAGGCGTTCGAGGAACGACTTCCTCCCCAGAAGCCACTTCGCCCTCCGCTCGCGGCGGACAAGGTGAAGAAGGTCCCGGCGGTTGAGGCTCCAAAAGCCTCCAAGCTGCCCATAGCAAGTGGCAGGCAGGAGAAAACGGCTGCGGCTGCCAAACCAAGGGAGGCGCGCATGGCAACGACTGCACCAAAGGTGGCTGCCCTAACTGGCGAGCGGAAGATGCTGTATGCCAAGAAGGCGGCTGGCACTGCTCCCATAAAGAGCGGTGCGAAGGTGGGGGAAAAGCCCCAAGGGAAGGCCCTGGTTGAGAGAGTTCCTATATCATTCAGGAGCATGCCAATCAGGGCCGGTACCAGTAGGCCTCCGGCCATTTCGGGGCCCAAGGTAGCTTCGGTGGCCAAAAAAGCTGCTGTGGAGGAGCGGATGGAAGTGGTCGAGGCAGTGATCGAGGTAGTGGAACCTACTCCTCCCCCTGCTCCACAGGCCTCGACATCTTTGCCTGCGGAGCCCGTGCCCTCAACTTCTGCGGGGGGCGCCGAGGGCGAGCAGACCCCCAAGGGAGGGGGGAAGAAAAAGAGAAAAAGAAAGAAGAGGAGTAACATGGCTGCCCGTCGGGTGCCCGACGCGGAACTGGGAATGGTCACGGCTGCCCCAGCGGAACCCGGATGGACTAGGGTCACCTCAAAGAGGTCGGCCCGAGCTCTGCGCCCCAGATCACGGGGCAGGGAGGAGAGGGGCCAGCCCCGGAATTCGGGAACAAAGCCGCGGCCCCAGAAGCTGCGGGTGCCACGGACGGCTGCCGTCATCCTGACTGTCCAGCCCGAGGGGGTGCAGAAGGGCCTCACCCATAAAGAGGTCATCGCCGAGGCCAAGCGGCGCGTCGACCTGAAGGCCCTCGACATTAAGGGGGTTCTCTTCAAGACCGCGGTGACGGGGGCCTGTAAGATGGAGTTGCCGGGTGCTAGCCCAGAAAAAGCGGATGCCCTGGCGACTAAATTACGGGAGGCGCTGGATCCGGCACTCGTCAGAGTGGCCAGACCAACGAAGGTGGCGGAGATCCGAATCTCGGATCTCGATGCATCCGTCACAAAGGTGGAGGTGGCGGACGCGATCGCGGAAGTCGGGGAATGCGAGGCGGCCGACATAGCGTGTGGAGAGATCCGCTGGGAAAACCCGCGCAGGCTTGGCACCGTATGGGTCCGCTGTCCGATCGCGGCAGCGAAGCGGGTGACGAAGACCAGTCGAATCACGATCGGCTGGTCGCTGGCGCGTGTGCAGCTGCTGCCGGAGCGGCCGCTCCAGTGCTTCCGCTGCCTGGAGGGCGGCCACGTCCGACCGTGCTGCGCCTCGTCCGAGGACCGGTCCGCCCAGTGTTACCGCTGCGGCGAGGAAGGCCACATCGCCCGATCTTGCAACGCCAAGCCGCACTGTACCGTCTGTGCGGCGGCGGGCAAGAAGGCCGACCACCGCGGTGGTCGTAAGTCATGCGTGGCCGCCAGGAAGAAGACGCCGGCTCGGGAGAACGCCTCCCAGCCCGCGACAGCCGCGCCCTCAGGTACAGAGGGTGGCGCCGGGGCGGAACCGCAACCAACCCTGTAATGGACTACACCCGGTTTTTACAGGCAAACTTGAACCACTGCGCCAACGCTCAGAATCTTCTGATGCAGAGCTTGGCGCGGTGGAATATACACATAGGGCTGGTTGCGGAACCGTACTGGATTCCTGCGGGTGGAGGATGGGTCGCGGACCTGGAAGAGAAAGTCGCCATTGTGTCGAGGTCGGCTAGCGGCGCCCCGCCATTAAGGGACGTGACGAAGGGACGAGGCTGGGTTGCAGCATGCGTCAGGGAGGTCCTCATTGTCGGGGGATATTTTTCCCCCAACGGCTCCATGGTCGACTTTGAGGATTTCCTGAGGAGAGTCGGGGCACTAATCGCCCAGAAGAGCCCTCGCCACGTGCTGCTGGCGGGGGACCTCAACGCAAAATCCGCGGCGTGGGGGTCCTCCGTGAGAAATGCGCGTGGCGACAAACTGGAGGAGTGGCTGGCTACTCAGGGGATGGTGGTGCTGAACCGGGGCAGCGCACTCACATGCGTCAGGAGAGAGGGGGGCTCGATAGTTGATGTCGCCTTCTCCACCCCCGAACTGGCGGCGAGAGTCCACAACTGGGCCGTGCAGGAGGGCGTCGAGACTCTGTCGGATCACCGGTATATCCGATTTGACGTTTCCGCCTTCCTGCCCATCCCACGGCCGCAAAGACAGGGCCCAGGGGATCCCCCCAGATGGGCCCTGAAAAAGATGAATGTGGACTCGGCTGAAGCTGCAGCCGAGATTGAGACGTGGGTCAATCCGACTCCACACCAGGACTTGCCTGCGGAGGTGGACTGGCTGCGAGGTGCGCTCACGCGCATCTGTGACGCATCTATGCCGAGGCAGCGCCCGGGCGCGCCCCGTCGGAACGTATACTGGTGGAACGATGGAGTGGCCCGGGCGCAAGCCGCGTGCCTCGCGGCCAGACGCCGGTTCCAGAGGATGAGACGCAGAAGGCGACGCAACCTGGAGGAGGAGGAGAGACTGTACGCCGCATATCGGGAGAAGGCGACGGAACTCTCGGCGTCTATCTCGAGTGCCAAAGAAGCTGCGCACGAGGAGTGGGTGGAGTCCCTAAATCGTGATCCGTGGGGCAAGCCGTACAAATTCGTGCGCCAGAGACTTGTACCCTGGGCTCCACCCCTCACCACGACGATGGAGCCACTCGAGGTGGACCGGATTGTGGAGGCGTTGTTCCCTCCAGCGGAGAATGTGCGGCCGCCGAATATGGCCCCACCCCAAGAGGCGGAGGAGGAGCCAATCCAGCCGATCTCGGAGGGGGAGTTCCGAACGGCGTTGGGTAAAACCCGGGTGGGACGCAAGGCCCCTGGCCTGGACGGCATCCACGGTCGCGCCCTAGCTGTCGCCATGAACGTCCTTGGCGACAGGACCCGAGCCACACTGGGCAGATGCCTCACAGCGGCCTACTTTCCGGACGAATGGAAAGTAGGCAAGCTCATTCTGCTCCGAAAGCCGGGTCGGCCGGCCGATTCTGCCTCAGCCTACAGGCCGATAGTCCTCCTAGACGAGATGGGCAAGCTGTTTGAACGCATCGTGGCTACCCGTCTCGTCAACCATATGGAGGCAGTGGGGCCGGACCTCTCCGAGATCCAATTCGGGTTTCGCAGGGCTAGGTCGACCATCGACGCCATTAAGCGGGTCACGGCGATTGCGGAGGAGGCGGTTGAGCGGGGTCAGGTGGTGTTGGCGGTGTCTCTGGACATCGCCAACGCCTTTAACACGCTTCCCTGGCCCTGCATAATGGAAGCCCTGCGGTACCACAGGATTCCAGCGTACCTGAGAAACCTGATCCGGAACTACCTGTCGGACAGGAAGATCAGGTACCAAACACGGGATGGCTGGATATCCAAGGACATGTCGCGCGGTGTTCCACAGGGGTCGGTCCTGGGCCCACTCCTGTGGAACATCGGGTTTGACTGGGTCCTGAGGGGACGAATGATTGGTGGGGTCGCTGTCACGTGCTATGCCGACGATACTCTCGTCACAGCGCGTGGCAGCGACTTTCGGGATGCGGCGTTGCGAGCCACGGCGGGGGTGGCCCAGGTGGTCCACCGTATAGGGCTGTTGGGTCTGGAGGTCGCCCTGCCCAAGTCAGAGGCGATGTTTCTGCATGGCGCACGGAGGAAGCCACCGCTCAACCCGAGCATCACGGTGAGCGGTGTAAGGATAGGCGTGAAGTCGTCAATGAGGTATCTTGGCCTCACACTTGACCCACGCCTGTCCTTCGAGGAACACTTCCTCCAACTAACGCCAAAGCTGATGGCGACGGCGGGCGCCCTGAGCGGCCTACTAAAGAATGTCGGGGGGCCTGACGTGGCATGCAGGCGACTGTATGCCACCGTTATTAGGTCCATGGCCCTCTATGGGGCGCCCGTCTGGGCCCACAGGCTCAATGGCAGGACAAGGGCTCTATTAAGGCGCCCTCAGCGGCTGATGGCCATAAGGCTGGTGCGTGGCTACTGCAGCGTCTCGTTCGAGGCGGCGTGCGTGTTGGCCGGCACACCACCATGGGAGCTGGAAGCCCGAGTGCTCGCAGCGGTTCATGACCGCGTCGCAGAGGCTCGTGGCAGGGGCGAGACACCCATGGTGGATACGATCCAGGGCTGGCGAGCGCACGAGCGCGAGTCGCTTATGACAGCGTGGAATGAGGCGCTGCAGGAGCCAACAGCGGGAGTGAGCACCATAGCGGCAATCAGGCCGCTGCTAGTGGAGTGGGTCTCCAGGCGGCACGGGGTACTGAACTACCACCTCACGCAGGTCCTCTCGAGGCACGGCTGCTTCGGGAGGTACCTGCACCTGGTGGCAGCGAGGGAACCAACCCCGAACTGCCACCACTGTGCCGCCTTGGTGGACGACAGCCACCACACCGTATCGGAGTGCCCGGCGTGGCGCGACGAGCGCTCGGCGTTGGTGGCTGTAGTGGGACCTGACCTCTCGCTTCCGACCCTGGTTGAGAAGATGGTCGGAGACGAGAGGGCATGGAAGGCCGTGAAGGACTTCGCCAACGCCGTGATGCGGGCTAAAGAGGAAGGAGAGAGGGAGCGCGAAAGAGCTCCCGATGCGCACCCGATGAGGCGGGCGCGCGCAAGACGCAGGCGGCATGCGCACACGCGCAACATGCCGCCCTAACAGGGGCCTCCGGGCGAGGGATTTGGGGAATCCCTCGCTCATAGGAGAGGAGACCCCGTGACGGTTGGTGCCATGCCACGTGTACCGGGCATGGCATCACGGAGCTACCAAGCTCCAGAGGAGGGTGCTCCATAAAGGAGCCAAGGACAGATGGGGGCGAACAGTCGTTCCCCCCAGCGCACACTGCCCCCGTGGAGATACAGTCGGGACCCACGGGGCGGCGAGCGCGGGACGGTACACCCCGGGGATGTTTTAGTGGGTAGGCCCCCACTCTGGGGGAGACTCCCACACACCCCCCGTCGGCCATCCCCGTGGCTGACGGGGATAGTCCATAAAGGATTTTTACCCCGGGCACAAAAAAAAAAAAAAAAAAAAAAAAAAAAAAAAAAAAAGGTTGGGCGGGTGGGGCGGGTGGAAGGGGAAGTCACAGAGGCTACTGGTAAGACCTGGTGACTTCGTCTTTCACCGTACTCCATTGTCTTTCCCGGCAATGTGAGGGGTGTTGGTCTTGGGTGGAGCACTACTGTTGCGTCGAAGCCCAAGGCAAGTGTGGTTGTTATCCTGCTCGTGGTTGCCGCCTGCTTTTGGTCTGGCCCTTCTGGACAGACGTAGCCGAAACAGCCATGCGCCTTCCCGTCTTAATTCTCCCCTTCCCTCCTTTCCCTTTACCCTGTTTCCTGTCTTTCCCATTTCCTACATAGTGTCGCGGTTGTTCGGCTCCGGGTCTTCTCTGCTTGCAGAGTTGACGTCGGACGTCGCACCACCGTGGCACACCATAGGGTCCTCGGGTTAGCGCTCAACATTGGTTGGCCGCTAAACCGAGTCCCTACCCAATTTTAATTTAACTCTGTCTTTTGGTTGTTTTGTTTTGGTTCTACTTCGTTTGGTTGGTTCTTTTGGTTGTTGTTTGTTTCGGTTTTCTTTGATCTTTTCTGTCTTTTCGTTTTCTTCTTCTTTTCTTTTGTAGCTTCTGGGATGCGGCTCTCGGGTTTTCCCGGGAGTCTGCGGGGGGGAAAATGCTTAGGGTGAAGTTGTTAGGGAGTAAGCAATAATGGCTGAACGTCTAAATGAAAAAACTCCCCGGGCGGGTCCCAGCAATGCTGGGGAATCCCGCACCGCTCCTCCCTCTGGGGGGGGCGGTCTGCCCCATGTATACGGGGGGGGCAATTTGGCCGTTGCGACCGTTGTGTCCAAGAAGAAGTTGGGGTCTCTGGAGGAGACGAAGGAGATCTGGAGGGCGATGGCGCGCAAGCGCAAGCCGGAGGAGTCAGCCATGGAGGAAGGGGCGACGGCTGGGAAGCGACCTAACAGTCCGCTCCCCGGCCGGAAAGAGCAGTCCGACGGGAGCGATATTCCGCGGAGTCGGGCCGGCTCAACAGGGAGAAGGGAAGAGGGACCTGAGTCGGGTGACACCGATACCCTAGGGCCCCAAGGAAGGACGGCGTACTTCCGCAAACGGGCCGCGGCGGGTAAAGTGCGTCGGTCGCAGACCCCAGTCACAAGTGACTGGGACGCCGATGACACTGACGGGCCGATCGACCCAGTGCGGCCTGGGAAATTGTACAGTGGCACTTGCCATGAGACGTCGCGGTACATGTACGGGAAGTACTTAAAGCTTCGTCAGGCGATCGAGGCCAGTGAAGAGCCCGAGGAGGATATTCCGAAGGACGTCCGCCTTAAGGACTGTGCCCGCCGCTTGAATGCTAGGGCGAAACTGGCGGAAGTGGTGGAAAAGGTGGCGCAAGGGCGAGCAAAGTTGCCTCCAGGAGAGATGAGTGCCAAGACCCTGGGTACGGTTATCCAGGATGATCTGGCCGTCCTCCTGGAGGTCACCAAGAGAACTGGGCGACCTAGGGGCTTTTTCTTGAAAGCCATCGAGACGGCGACCGCCTCGCTTCTAGGAGCCACCAGTACCCTGGTGGCAAGGGCGGATAAAGCGGACGAACTGGCGGAGCGGGTCGAGGCGATGAGGGTGGAGCTGGATCAGCTGCGCGCTGACATGGAGAGCCGGCCCCCTCACGTCTCGCAGACCGCACAGGAGGAGCCCCCACTGACCATGAGGGCTATAGGCGCCATGATGGACGCGAAACTCGCGGGCATCGCGGACCGTCTGCTGCCGGAGAAGCGGCTTCGACCGCCTCTGGAGGCAGACAAGTCTGTTGCCCGCGGGGTCCACATGGCGCAGAGGGTGAGGGAGAGGCGGGCGGAGAGCGATGGGTCCCCCCGGCCTCCCCGGAAACGGAACAGGCGGAAGAGGGCGGCGGCGGCTGTGCCACCAGTCGCGGACCTCCCTGCGGTTCCCCCGTCTGTGACGCCCAGTGTGGCTCCAGCGAGGGAGCCCAGGACGGAAACATGGGCGACGGTGGCGGCCAGGAAGGCCCCGCCTAAAAAGAAGGAAGTGCCGAAGAGCCGTCCCTCCCCCCCTTCGCCACGCAAGGCGAGAAAGGGCAGAGGGGCGAAGTACCGGCGGAGGAGAGACAGGGCGAGGACCGAGGCGGTGACCATTACCCTCCCTGAGGGGTCGCAGGTCACGTACGCTGAGGCGTTGACTGCTGCCAAGGGGGCGGTCAAACTGGACGAGTTGGGGATCGCTCCCGAGGAAATGCGACCCCGAAGGACGAGGACGGGAGGGATGCTCTACGAGCTGTCCGGCTCCGACTGCGGAGCGAAGGCGGACAAGCTCGCGGAGAGCCTTGGAGCATCCCTCGGGGCGATGGGCGCTCGGGTCCTGCGCCCTGTAAGGACGAGAGGACTGAAGGTCCTGGATCTCGACGACTCGACGGGGGCCGCTGACGTGGCCAAGGCAGTCGCCGCGGCCGGGGGGTGCGCGGCGGAGGCTGTCAAAATTGGCAGTATCCGTCGTGCGCCCGGTTACCTGGGCGTGGTCAGCGTGCGCTGCCCACTGGCCGCGGCGCAGCGGCTCCTGTCGACCGGCCGCCTCGTGGTGGGCTGGGCCAGGGCGAGAGTGGTGGCACTCGAGGCCAGAGCGGAATTCTGTTTCCGCTGCCTCGAGTGCGGCCACGTAGGGGCCCAGTGCCCCAACAGGGAGGCTGCAGGGCGAGGGGCTCGCTGCTACAAGTGCAGCGAGCCCGGCCATACGGCGCGTGAGTGTCGGGCCGAGGAGAGACGCTGTCCACTGTGTGCAGAGCTGGGTTTAGCCCATGGGCACCGGTTGGGCAGCGGATCATGCGCTCAGGCGAAGGCGAAGGGGGGCCGTAACAGGTCTCCCAGGCGCCGCGGGGGGGTCCAGGGTGCTGCCGCTGTTGCGGTGGCGCCCATGGAGACCGATGCCTCGCAGCCTGGGCGGGCGGTGCGTGCGAGTTCGACCAGCCGAGCCGCCACCGCCGGGACGTAGGCCGTAGTGACGGCTACGGATCTCGGGGCAGGGCGCGGGGAGGCCCTGCCCCACACGGGATCGTTGGGTGCCCTGTCATGTGTACTGGCAGGGCACCACGGAGTTCATCTCCAGCGTAGGATCGCTCCAGCCGGAGCTGGGACTGGTCGGGGGTGAGCGCGTTCTTGGCTCCCCCCCTCGCGCGTCTGACTCGTGGTGCAGATTCTGGGCCCACGAGGCAGGTTTTGCGCGGGATTGTACACCCCGGGGATGTTTTAGTGGGTATGCCCCCACTCTGGGGGAGACTCCCACACGCCCCTCGTCGGTCCTCCCCGGGACCGACGGGGATGTCCATAAAGGATTTTTACCCCGGGCACAAAAAAAAAAAAAAAAAAAAAAAAAAAAAAAAAAAAAGGTTGGGCGGGTGGGGCGGGTGGAAGGGGAAGTCACAGAGGCTACTGGTAAGACCTGGTGACTTCGTCTTTCACCGTACTCCATTGTCTTTCCCGGCAATGTGAGGGGTGTTGGTCTTGGGTGGAGCACTACTGTTGCGTCGAAACCCAAGGCAAGTGTGGTTGTTATCCTGCTCGTGGTTGCCGCCTGCTTTTGGTCTGGCCCTTCTGGACAGACGTAGCCGAAACAGCCATGCGCCTTCCCGTCTTAATTCTCCCCTTCCCTCCTTTCCCTTTCCCCTTTTCCTTTCTCTCCCATTTCCTGTTTCAGTGTCGCGGTTGTTCGGCTCCGGGGACTTCTCTGTTTTCAGAGTTGCCTTGGGACGTCGAACCGCCGTGGCACACCATGAGGTCCTCGGGTTGGCGCTCAACTCAGTTGGCCGTCAAACCGAGTCCTCACTTCATTTAATTCACTCTATCCTTTTGTTTATTTTGTTGTTGTTCTACTTGGTTTTGTTTGTTGTTTTGGTTTTGTTGTTCTTTGTTTGTCTGTCTTCTATACTGTCTTTTTGTTTCGTTTCGTTTTCTGTTTTGTAGTTTCTTTGGGTTGCGGCTCTCGGGTTTTTTCCCGGGGGTCTGCAAGGGGGGGTGTGATTAGGGCGAAGTGTAAGGGAGAATAAAAACAATGGATAAGCGTTCAAATAAAAATACTCCCCGGGCGGGTCCCAGCAAGCCGGTGGCTGCTGGGGAATCCCGCACCGCTCCTCCTTCTGGGGGGGGCGGTCTGCCCCATGTATACGGGGGGGGCAATTTGGGCGTTCCGTCCGTTGGAACGACGGACGAGGTAGGAGAGGTGAGAGTGGCGCGCAAGCGCGTAGCGGAGGAGTCTGCCACGGTGGAAGGGGCGAGAGAAGTAAAGAGGGTGAGCAGTCCGCTCCCAAGCTATAAGAAGCTGCAGGTCCCAAGTGACGTCAGCGAAGCGGAGAGTAGGGACAGTTCGATAGGAAGAAAGGAAGCGGGGTCGGAGTCATGTGACTCGGAGTTCATGGCCCCCCTAGACAAGACGAGGCGTTACTTTAAACGCGCAAGGGAGGGAACAGCTTGTCGCTCACAAACACCACCCACCAGTGAGTGGGAGGAGGAAGAGACTGACGGCCCGGAAGATCTGGAGAAGGACGGGGTACTAAACAGTGGCTTCTACCACGAGTACTCCCGCCACATGTACAGGCGATATCTGAAGCTGCGTGATGAAATCGCAGAGAGTAAGGAGGACGCTGCGGAAATCCCAGAGGACATTCGCTTCAAAAACTTGGCGCGAACGCTTAACGCGAAAGCGAAGTTAGTGGATGTCGTCACGAAGGTGACCCAAAACAGGGAGAAGATACCTCCAGGAGAGCCGAGTGCTGAATCACTCGGCAGTATAATTCAAGACGATATGGCCATCCTCCTGGAGGTCATCAAAAGGTCAGGAAAACCAAAGGGCGTCTTCTTAAAGGCCTTGAACCTTGCGCTGCCCTCGCTTCTGGCAGCGACAAAGAAGCTTTACGAGAAAGCCAAGGACGTCGAAAGGCTGGAAAAACAAGTCCAGTGTATGAGGGCGGAGATTGACGAGCTGAAAGGAGTGGTGACCGGTCGGCCACGGCCCCGGCCCCCCCAAGCCTTGAAGACACAAGGCTCGCAGACACTGACGACGCAAGAAGAGGGTGTGTCACCGCTAACAATGCGGGAAGTCGGCGCCATGATGGACGCGAAGATCGCGGGCATCGCGGACCGGCTGCTGCCAGAGAGGCGGTTCCGTCCGCCTCTGGCGGCAGACAAGTCCGCGGGCCCCCATCTGGCGCCTAAACCCACGGCGAAACGGGTCGAGACACAAGTACCACCCAAAAACAAAAGGAAGAAGCGGAAGAGGGTCGCGGTCGTGCCACCGGTTGCAGAGCTCCCCGCTGTCCCTGCGCCTGTGCCAAGAGTGGCGATAGCCAGGGAATCCAGCACGAACACCTGGGCGGAGGTAGCCGCCAGGAAAACTAACAGGACGACGAAGCCGACGAGCCGTCCCTCCCCGCCGCCACGTAAGGCGAAGTCGGGGAAGAGGACGAAGTACCGGCGAAACACGGACCAGACTTTGACGGAGGCTGTGACCCTCACATTACCCGAGGCGTCACAGCACTCCTACTCGGACGCACTCAAAACTGCCAAGTCTGCAGTAAACCTGGACGAGATAGGGGTCGCCCCTGGAGATATGCGGCCTAGGAGGACGAGAACGGGAGGACTACTTTACGAGCTGTCCGGCCCTGGTTGTGGAGAGAAGGCCGACAGACTTGCCGAACGCTTGAGAGCGGCGCTGGTTGTTTTCGGCGTCCGCGTCTTACGGCCTACAAGGTCAAGGGAGTTAAGCATCAAGGATATTGACGATGACACTACAAAGGAGGACATAACAAAGGCAGTTGCCTCAGCTGGGGGCTGCGCGGCGGAGACCATCAGGGTCGGGAACATCCGCCGCGCACCGGGTTACCTAGGTGTGGTCTGGGTGCGCTGTCCCGTGACTGCTGCTCAGCGGTTGTTGTCGACTGGTCATATCGTATTAGGCTGGTGTAGGGCGAGGGTCGAGGCACTCGGGGCAAAGACGGAATTTTGTTTCCGTTGCCTCGAGTGCGGCCATGTAGGAGCTCAATGTCCTAATGAGGACAAAGGAAGAGGGGCTCGCTGCTACAAATGTGGCGAGCCGGGCCATCGGGCAAAAGAGTGCCAGGCCCGGGACAGGCGCTGCCCGCTGTGTGCGGATCTGGGTTTACCCCACGAGCACCGGCTGGGCAGCGGACCTTGCGCCCAGGCGAAGGGGGGCCTTGTTAAGCCTCCCAGACGCCGCGGGGTGGTCCAGGGTGCTGCTGCTGTTGCGGTGGCGCCCATGGAGACCGATGCCCCGCAAACTGGGCGGGCGGGTGGCGCGAGCTCGACTAGCCGAGCCGCCACCGCCGGGATGACGGCCGAGCATCAGGCCGCAAAGATGCGCCCAGGCGAAGGGGGGCCTTGTTAAGCCTCCCAGACGTCGCGGGGTGGTCCAGGGTGCTGCTGCTGTTGCGGTGGCGCCCACGGAGACCGATGCCCCGCAAACTGGGCGGGCGGTTGGCGCGAGCTCGATTGACCGAGCCGCCACCGCCGGGATGTAGGCCGACCATCTGGCCAACTGATCCCGGGGAGGGCGCGGGGAAGCCCTCCCCACTATGGGATCAGGATGGGTGCCCTGTCATGTTGTACCGGGCAGGGCACCACGGAGCGACCAATGCTCCAAGGTTGGGTGCTCCATAAGGGAGTCACGGACTGGATGGGGGAGAGCTTTAACATCTTCGCTCCCCCCCGCGCGTCTGCACTGTGGTGTAACTGTCGGGGCCCACGGAGCAGAGTCTGCGCGAGAAGGTACACCGGGGTGATGTTTAGTGGGTATGCCCCCATTCTGGGGGAGAGTCCCACACTCCCCTCGTCGGTCCTCCCCGGGACCGACGGGGATAGTCCGTAATGGATTTTACACCCCGCAACAAAAAAAAAAAAAAAGGTTGGGCGGGTGGAAGGGGAAGTCACAGAGGCTACTGGTAAGACCTGGTGACTTCGTCTTTCACCGTACTCCATTGTCTTTCCCGGCAATGTGAGGGGTGTTGGTCTTGGGTGGAGCACTACTGTTGCGTCGAAGCCCAAGGCAAGTGTGGTTGTTATCCTGCTCGTGGTTGCCGCCTGCTTTTGGTCTGGCCCTTCTGGACAGACGTAGCCGAAACAGCCACGCGCCTTCCCGTATAATTCTCCCTTCCCTCCTTTCCCTTTACCCTGCTTCCCGTCTTTCCCATTTCCTACATAGTGTCGCGGTTGTTCGGCTCCGGGTCTTCTCTGCTCTCAGAGCTGACTTCGGACGACGCACCGCCGTGGCACACCATAGGGTCCTCGGGTTGGCGCTCAACACTGGTTGGCCGCCAAACCGAGTCCCTACCAAATTTAATTTTAATTCTATCATTTGGTTGTTGTTTGGTTTTTTGGTTATACTTCGTTTGGTTGTCGTTCTTTTGGTTGTTGTTTTGTTTGGTTTCCTGTTCTCTTTGCTGTATTTTCGTTTCTTTTCTCTTTCTTTTGTCGCTTCTGGGGTGCGGCTCTCGGGTTTTCCCGGGGGTCCGCTGGGGGGATGTGCGTAGGGCGACGTAAGGTGGGCGAAGTCAAACATGGAGAAACGTTCTTGCCAAAAATCTCCCCGGGCGGGTCCCAGCAAGCCGGTGGCTGCTGGGGAATCCCGCACCGCTCTTCCCTCTGGGGGGGGCGGTCTGCCCCAAGTATACGGGGGGGGCAACAAGGGCGTCCCATCTGTCGTCTTGGCAGATGCGGGGGTGAATGAGAGGAAGGAAGTAAGGCCTATGAGGCGGAGAAATAGGAGTAAGAGGGTGGTCATCAATGACCCCAAAGACGACACAAAGGACCCTGTGGTACCTGAGGCCCCTGTGGTTCGCAAAGACCCAGTGGTGCCGAAGGACCCAGTGGTCCCCATACCGGACATGACACACACGGACGAGACGAACCCGGATATAGACGACACAGATGATGCGGAAATGGATATTCCCGTTCTCCCATCGTCTGAAGAGATCACAGACGAAAGAGACCTGATGTCTCCACCTAGCAAGAAACATCACTATGCTAGGATGGATTCTCCAGAGGCCATGATGAGGAAAGCGAAACATGGGCTCTTCACGCGCTCGACGTCACCTCCCCCTATAGATGAATGGGACGAGGAGTCGGATGGCGTGGGTGACCCATCAGTATCATTGGAGACGTACGCGGGCTTTTACCATGAGGCGGCGTACCAAAACTCTGTGAGACATCGCAGAGTTAGAGGACGAAACCTGGACTTGGAAAATCGGGGAGAAAGACCCAATCTGCTTGACGAGCTCCAAGTCAAAAGAGACGCCAGACGGATGCACTCCAAGGCCAAAATCCTGGACTTGGAGGTGGAGATGAAAGAGAGGAGGAAAAAGCTGCCTCCGGGAGAGCCCAGTGCCTCGAATCTCTACGCTATCGTAGATGAGGAGCTGGAAGTTCTCCTGGAGATCGCGAAGAGATCGGGACCCCCTATGGGCCGCTTTGAGGCTGCCTCAGATAGGGCAGTGATCTCGATCCTGAGGGCGACCAGGACCTTGGCTGAAAGAGCTACAGCCAATGCAGTTTTGGATGAGGTTGCGGCGGAGAATCATCGCCTCAAGGAGGAGATTAAGTTGGTTAAGGAGGAGCTTCAATCGTTGCGCAAGGAGATGCCGCAACAGCCCCCCTCACACCATGAAGATGGGGAAGACAGGGAGGCGAATATAATGCGCCAAGTGGGCGTTATGGTGAAGGCCTACATGGAGGGCATAGAGGACCGGCTCTTGCCGGCGAAACGGCTAAGGCCTCCGCTCGCGGCTGACAAAGCGGCTGCAGCGGGACCGGGCCCTGCTCGACCTCGAGAGACACCTCTGACGGACGCGGGACCGACAGCCGCCGTGCCCCCCAAGAGGCCTAAACGGATGAAGAAAAGAAGACGTAACAGGTCGACTGTTCTGCCAGTCCCTGATTTACCCCCGGTGTCTGCGCCGAGACCGCCGCCAGTGGCTCGTTCTGTGGCGCCCACGGAGCGGACATGGGCCCAAGTCACGGCCAGAAGGGCCAAACCCGAAACACTGGCCTCACGACGGAGGGGGAAAAGGAAGAGGCCTAGAGGGGCCCCCATTAGGGACGAGAAGACCGAGGCGGTGACCCTCACCATCCCAGCAGGGTCTGTACATACATACGCCGAGGTGATTGCCGTCGCCAGGGACAGTATAAAACTGGGCGAACTTGGCATCGCCCCCGACGAATTGCAGCCCAGAAGAGCCCGGACCGGAGGGATGTTGTACCAACTCTCCGGTCCAAACTGCGAAGAGAAGGCCGACAAGCTCGCTAAAGCCCTAAGTGCTGCCCTGGCGGCACTCGGCGTTCGAGTTTCGAGGCCGATACGAATGGGAGAGATGCGCGTCATGGACGTGGACGACGCCACGACGCCTGAGGAGATTGCGCAGGCAATTGCGGTGGCAGGTGGGTGCGCGGTGGAGGCCGTCAAGGTTGGCGGCATACGCCGTGCGCCCAGATCTCTTGGAGTGGCGCGGGCTAGGTGCCCACTGACTGCCCTCCAACGAGTTATAAAGTCCGGCCACATAGTCATTGGTTGGACCAGGGCGAGGGTGGGGCCGCTCAAAGCCAAGACGGAATTTTGCTTCCGGTGCTTGGAGAGCGGCCACCTTGGGGCACAGTGCCCCAATACGGACGAGCGGAGTGCCCGCTGCTATAGATGCAGCGGGCTGGGGCACATAGCTAAGACATGCGACGCCCCGGAGGTGAAGTGTCCACTGTGCGCTGACAGGGGTTTGCCCGCGGCGCACAGACTGGGACACTGGAAGTGCTCTCAAGCGAAGGGGGGCCAGTTCAGGCCCTCTCGACGCAGCGAGGCGGTCCAGGGCGGCGGCAACTTGCTGTCGCCCATGGAGACCGAGACCACGCTAGGTGAGCGGGCGGCTCAGCGGCCGGACCCGGAGCTTAACCGGGTACCGGCCGCGCCCGCCGAGCCATAGGCCGAGTCCGGCCGGGTCCCGGGGCAGGGCACGGGGATGCCTTGCCCCACGAGGGATCTGAGGGGAAGCGATGTCCCGCCGTCTGTGCTTGCGGCGGGACGTCGAGAGCTCACAAGAGCCTGAGGAGAGAGGAGGGCCTCTTCGTCTGCGGCGGCGTGGTTCTGAGAACAGATCCCACAATGCCGCAGCAAGACGCGAGTTGGAGCACCCCGGGGATGTTTAGTGGGTATGCCCCCACTCTGGGGGAGAGTCCCACACACCCCCCTCGGCCATCCCCGTGGCCGACGGGATAGTCCATAAAGGATTTGACCCCGGGCGACCAAAAAAAAAAAAAAAAAAAAAAGGTTAGGTTAGGTTAGGTTAAGATGGGCGGGTGGAAGGGGAAGTCACAGAGGCTACTGGTAAGACCTGGTGACTTCGTCTTTCACCGTACTCCATTGTCTTTCCCGGCAATGTGAGGGGTGTTGGTCTTGGGTGGAGCACTACTGTTGCGTCGAAACCCAAGGCAAGTGTGGTTGTTATCCTGCTCGTGGTTGCCGCCTGCTTTTGGTCTGGCCCTTCTGGACAGACGTAGCCGAAACAGCCATGCGCCTTCCCGTATAATTCTCCCTTCCCTCCTTTCCCTTTACCCTGTTTCCCGTCTTTCCCATTTCCTACACAGTGTCGCGGTTGTTCGGCTCCGGGTCTTCTCTGCTCTCAGAGTTGACTTCGGACGTCGCACCGCCGTGGCACGCCATAGGGTCCTCGGGTTGGCGCTCAACACTGGTTGGCCGCCAAACCGAGTCCCTACCCAATTTAATTTAAGTCTGTCTTTTGGTTGTTTTGTTTAATTATACTTCGTTTGGTTTGTTCTTTTGGTTGTCGTTTGTTTGGTTGTCTTTTGTCTTTTCTGTCTTTTCGTTTTCTTCCTTTTCTTTTGTAGCTTCTGGGATGCGGCTCTCGGGTTTTCCCGGGAGTCTGCGGGGGGGGAAAATGCTTAGGGTGACGCATAGGAGGAGTAACTATGATGGACAAGTGTGCAAAGAAAAAGACTCCCCGGGCGGGTCCCAGCAAGCCGGTGGCTGCTGGGGAATCCCGCATCGCTCCTCCCTCTGGGGGGGGCGGTCTGCCCCAAGTATACGGGGGGGGCAACTTGTGCACTCCGTCTGTCGTTCCGGCAGACGAGTTGGTGAAAGGGAAGAGGGTGGCGCGTAAGCGCGCAGGTGACGAGTCCGCCATGGAGGAAGGGGCGACGGCTGGGAAGCGGCTGAATAGTCCGCTCCCCGGCGAGAAGGAGCAGTCCGGCGGGAGCGACGTCCCGCTCAGCCGGGACAGCTCGATAGGGCGAAGGGGCGACGAATCGGAGTCCTGTGACACCGACGCCCTGAATGAAAGGCAGAGGCTGGACCGCTTCATCAGGCGCGGCGAGGCGGGCAAGGCGCGTCGGTCACAAACCCCGCTCACGAGCGACTGGGAGGTCGACTTTTCCGACGGTCCAGGCGACCCAGCGCGGCCCGACGATGGGTACACTGGCGCCTGCCACGAGGAGTCGCGCTATATGTACGACAAGTATTTGTGTCTGCGGAGGGAGATTTTTGCCAGCGGCGAGCCTGAGGCGGAGATCCCGGAGGACGTCCGCTTGAAGGAGAAGGCCCGCAGACTCAATGCTAAGGCAAAACTGGCTGAGGTGGTCAACAAGGTGGCGGCAGGGCGAGCGAAGTTGCCTCCAGGAGAGATGAGTGCCAAGTCCCTGGGTACAGTTATCCAGGACGATCTGGCCGTCCTCCTGGAGGTCACCAAGAGGACAGGGCGACCGAGGGGCTTCTTCATGAAGGCCATCGAAACGGCGACAGCCTCGCTCCTAGGAGCCACCAATCAGCTGGTGGCAAGAGCGACGCAGACGGTGGAGCTGGCGAAGAGGGTGGAGGAGATGAGGGCGGAGCTGGATCAGCTGCGAGCTGACATGGCGAGCCGGCCCGCCCAAATCCAAACCCCACCCGCCACCCAACAGGAAGAGGCCCCGCTGACCATGCGGGAGATCGGCGCCATGGTTGACGCCAAGATCGCGGGCATCGCGGACCGGCTGCTGCCGGAGATACGGCTACGGCCGCCTCTGGCGGCGGACAGGTCGGCTGCCCGTGAGCGACCCATGGCACCGAAACCGGCGAAAAAACGCCCCAGGAGGCCGAGGAGGAGTAAGCGGACCACGGTTGTGCCACCAGTTGCGGCACTCCCTGCGGTCCCCTCGTCTGCGGCGCCGAGTTCGGCCCCAGCGAGGGGGCCCGTGGGGGGGAGCTGGGCGGCGGTGGCGGCCAGGAAGGCCAAGCCCAAGCCGAAGGAGCCGACGAGCCGTCCCTGTCCTTCGCCACGTAAGGCGAAGGCAGGGGCGAAGTACCGGCGGAAGGCGAAGATGGCGGCTACCGAGGCGGTGACCCTCACTCTTCCCGAGGGGTCGCCGCACACGTATGCCGAGGTGCTGGCGACAGCCCAACGGGCGGTGAAATTGGTGGAGGTAGGAGTCTCTCCAGAGGAGATGCGGGCCCGGAGAACTCGTACTGGCGGAATGCTGTACGAGCTATCGGGCCCTGACTGTGCGGAGAAGGCTGACAGGCTGGCGGAGCGCCTGAGCGCGTCCTTGGACGCTCTCGGTGTCCGGGTCTCGCGGCCCGTAAGATGTAGGGAGATCCGGGTCCTGGACATCGATGATGCCACGGACCCCAGGGACGTTGCCAGGCAACTGGCCATAGCTGGGGGGTGCGCGGTGGACGCCGTCAAAGTCGGCAGCATCCGCCGCGCCCCGGAGCGCCTGGGAGTCGCCTGGGTGCGCTGCCCCCTGGCCGCCGCTCAGCGGCTGTTGTCCTCCGGCCACTTTGTGGTGGGCTGGGGACGGGTGAGGGTGGAGGCACTCGAGGCAATGGCGGCGTACTGCTTCCGCTGCCTCGAGTGCGGCCATGTTGGGGCGCAGTGCCCCAACAAGGAGTCAGGGCGAGGGGCTCGCTGCTTTAAGTGCAGCGAGCCCGGCCATACGGCACGCGAGTGCCAGGCCGAATTACGACGCTGCCCGCTGTGTGCAGACATGGGTTTACCCCATGAGCACCGGCTGGGCAGCGGGTCGTGCGCCCAAAAGGGCGGCCGTAACAGGCCCCCTGGTAGGCGCGAGGTGGTCCGGGGCGCTGTCAGTACGGCGGCGCCCATGGCGGTTGATGCGGGCCCGACTATCCGGGCCGCTCCCGCTGGGACATAGGCCGAGTTCGGCCGCAGATCCCGGGGCAGGGCACGGGGATGCCCTCGCCCCGCATGGGATCTGTGGAGATACGACGTCCTGTGCGGGTGCTCACGACAGGACGTCGATTGCTCGCTCAAGCGAGCCTGAGTTGAGGAGGTGGGCCTCCTGTCTGCGGCGGCGTGGTCCTGAGAACAGATCCCACAATGCCGCAACAAGGACGCGAGTAGGGAGCACCCCGGGGATGTTTTAGTGGGTAGGCCCCCACTCTGGGGGAGATTCCCACACACCCCCCTCGGCCATCCCCGTGGCCGACGGGATGTCCATAAAGGATTTTTACCCCGGGCGAACAAAAAAAAAAAAAAAAAAAAAGGTTAGGTTAAGATGCGGAACCAAGCACCATCACGCTATGGAGCGTAAAATGAGATCGGGGCCAAGGGTAGGGACACCCTGTCCCCCTCAGCAGAATCTCAGAGAGGAAAGTGCCACTCAAGCACTCATAACAACACCAGAGAGGGTAGAAGCAAGCTCCCCTCCAAAGCCGCTGCCAAAATGGACAGAAAAACACAATTTCCCATACGGCAGCAGGCTCGAGTAGAACATTTCGTGGTAGGTTTTAGTGGGTACACCGGTCGCAACTTACCATCTTCTC
The DNA here is from genome assembly GCA_905475355.2 of Clostera curtula. Lineage (NCBI taxonomy): Eukaryota > Metazoa > Arthropoda > Insecta > Lepidoptera > Notodontidae > Clostera > Clostera curtula. The sequence goes on along the minus strand of FR997820.1, from coordinate 30,045 downwards.
GCGACCGGGACTCCCACATACCCCAGCCCCCTGTCCCTCGGGCTGGGGACCTACAAAAGGTTTCCCCCACGTTAAAAAAAAAAAAAGGTTAGGTTAGGTTAGGTTAGGTTAGGTTAGGTTAGGTTAGGTTAGGTTAGGTTAGGTTAGGTTAGGTTAGGTTAGGTTAGGTTAGGTTAGGTTAGGTTAGGTTAGGTTAGGTTAGGTTAGGTTAGGTTAGGTTAGGTTAGGTTAGGTTAGGTTAGGTTAGGTTAGGTTTTTTTTTTTTTTTTTTTTTTTTTTTTTTTTTTTTTTTTTTTTTTTTTTTTTTTTTTTTTTTTTCTACATCTCGCCTCTGCCGCGTGGGTCAGAGCCTATTTCCAGCTATTTCCATTCACTCCAGTTCTATCATTTATGCCTCTCGCACTTGCATTCTTCATACTGTATCTTTCTTGCATCCATCATCTTTCATTCCAAAGGGTGGGATTCCCTTTTACAATATTTCTAACTAATGCTATCTAATCTACTGCCTATTCGCCTTCATGCCTATTGATCCTATATTTTCGTCCTTTTATTCTTTTACATGTATGCTCCTGTTTCCAGGGCTTGTCGTTCTGCTTGGGGAAATTATTGGTAGACAGGGTTTTATTTTATTTTTAAACTTTTTAAATATTTTTTGTTACATGTTATATACTTATTCTATTTCTTATTTTATTCTACTTACATTTCTTAATCTAGCTTACTTATTTTAATATTGTTAACTATTTTTCTTAAGTCTAGGTTGTAATTTTACGATACATAAAATTACACCTTAATTTTACCAATTTTTATAACTATTTTTATAAATTTCTAAACTTATGCGCTAACTTACATTTTTAGTTTTTACCAATTTTGTCATGTCTATTACTATATGTATATACAATCATATGTATAGACATGCACTTCTACAGCTTATTTCTATTTATTGCAGCTTTAACTACTTTTGCAGCATAGCGTAAAAATTCATATCGACTACTATTTTCGATTGCTAGATTTAAGTCTGTTGGAGTCAATGTCAGTCCTGTCTTCATGTTGAAGTCGTGTCTGTCTTTGGCATGAATAGGACAATCAACCATGAGATGCAGTATTGTTTCGGGCGTGGTGTGATCGCAGGCGCATGATGGATCCTCCTTGCACTTGAAGCGAGCCAAGTACGCAGAGAATCCGCCATGTCCTGTCAACGCCTGCGTTAGAATACCATCCATTTTTATTTTCCTGATTATCCTATACGCCGCCACCGCATCCGGAAAGAACATTTTTGTCGTAGAGGCGGTCGTACCACCCCGGTATCGCCTGTCCCATTCGCCAAGCGTTTCCATTCGGATGTGGCGCTTGACGAATGAGACTGGGCACAGGTCGTAGTCCGGCCGCCTCTGGTTAGGTTAGGTTAGGTTAGGTTAGGTTAGGTTAGGTTAGGTTAGGTTAGGTTAGGTTAGGTTAGGTTAGGTTAGGTTAGGTTAGGTTAGGTTAGGTTAGGTTAGGTTAGGTTAGGTTAGGTTAGGTTAGGTTAGGTTAGGTTAGGTTAGGTTAGGTTGCTGCAATGAACGCCGCCAAAGGCGCGACTTCAGCCCCGAGGGAAGACGAGACCCTCGAGGTGTGGAGGCGCTCTATCCTGGAGTCTACCGGGAATATGCTCGCGGCGTACGTCGCGAGCATAAACGAGCGCCTCCTGCCGGAACCGGTGCGCCGTCCCTCGCTGGCGGCCGACCGAAGGAGGGCCTCCGTCCGATCGACGGAGCCGGTGGAGCCCGCTGTGCGCCCCGCAACCGCCCCCGTACGGAGGCGTTCGGCCGCCCCCGCAGCATCGCGCTCCCGCACTCCGGTGCCGACTGAACGCGCCGTCCCCCCGACGGCCCCGACGGCCTTGCCTGCGGCGGCTGCCCCTGTGCAGAGCGCCGCCAGCAAGAAGCGAGAGAAGAGGAGGGCCGAGAAGGCCCGCCGCGCAGCGGCTGCACAGTCTGCTGCTGTCGCGGCCCCGCGGGCCGCCCCACGGGCTACCCCGCGGGCTGCCCCTGCGGGGACCCAGCCGCCGGCCCAAGAGGGTGACGGCTGGACCACCGTAACTAGGGGCAGGGGCCCCAGGGCGACGAGGGCCCCCGCGGCTCAGCCGGCTCCACCGGCTGCACCCGCAAAGGCCAAGGGTCGAAGGTCTGTGCGGCCTAAGCTCACTGAGCCATCCACGGCGGCGGTGGTGGTCTCACTGCTGCCGGAGGCCGTGGAAAGGGGGGTGACCTACGCCCAGGTCCTCCAAAGAGCGGAGGAGCAGGTCAGCCTGGCTGAGCTGGGGATCGAGGGGGGCCTCCGAATCCGCAGCTCAGCAACTGGTTCCAGGCTGATGGAGCTGCCGGGCACCCAGAACGGGGACAAGGCCGACCAGCTGGCCGAAAAGCTGCGTCCGGTCTTGGAGGGGCTGGCCGAGGTCATCCGGCCCGTGAAGTGCGTTGAGGTGCGCATTTCGGGGCTGGGGGACTCGGCCACAAAAGCCGCAGTCACGGTGGCGGTGGCCAGGGCAGGGAAGTGCGCCCTGTCCTTGGTAAAGACGGGGGAAATCCGTCCCGGGCCCGGCGGGGCGGGCACTGTCGTCGTACGGTGCCCGATCGCCGTCGCCAAGGCCTTGTCGGAGGTCGGCAAGGTCCAAGTCGGGTGGAGCGAGGCTGGGGTCCGGGTGATGGACCAGCGCCCGCTGAGGTGTTACAGATGCCTCGGCATGGGACATACCCGGCCTACGTGTCCATCCAGGGTGGACCGGGACGGACTTTGTTTTAGGTGCGGCCAAGAGGGTCACAAGTCCTCCGGCTGCACAGCCAAGCCGCGCTGCGCCGTCTGCGCAGACGCTGGACAGCGGGCCGACCACGTCATGGGGGGGAAGTCGTGTAACCCCCCCGTGACCAAAGGAAGAGCGACCGCCGTCGCCTCTACCAGTGCCGGGCGCCCGCAGGCGCAGGAGGAAGCTGACATGTCCTCATGAATAGGTCCGGGCATGTCACTTTCCTCCAGGCGAACGTCAATCGCTCCGCCGGGGCTCAGGACTTGCTGATGCAGTCCATGGCGGAGCGACGAATTGACGTCGCAGTCGCCTGCGAGCCGTATTACGTCCCCTCCCAGGGCCACTGGGCTGGGGACCTAGACGGCGACGTGGCGGTCGTCGTCAGGTCGGACGCTGCCCCGCCCCTCTCGACGATAGAGAGGGGCGAGGGGTTCGTGGTGGCGGGGTGGGGGGAGTACCGTATTGTGGGCGGTTACTTCTCCCCCAACCGACCCCTGGCGGAGTTCGAGACGTACCTCGACTCCGTCCGGGGCGCCTTGGATAGGCTGTCGCCGGGGCCAGTGGTCCTCCTCGGCGACCTTAACGCCAAGTCTGAGGCGTGGGGTAACCCCGCCACGGACGCGAGGGGTAGGGCCCTACAATCTTGGGCCCTACTGGCCGGTCTGTCCCTACTGAACGTAGGGACATCGCAGACATGCGTGCGCCACAACGGCGGATCCGTGGTGGACGTCTCGTTTGCCACGCCCGCCGTCGCGCGCAGAGTCTCCGACTGGCGAGTGGCGGAGGGGGTCGAGACGCTGTCGGACCATCTGTACGTTCTGTTCAGCGTCTCGCCCCTCCCAGGCTTCAGGCCGGCCCGTAGGCGGGCCAGCAGGCTGCCTAGGTGGACCTTGAGCCGGCTCGACGTGGAGCTGGCCAAGGAGGCGGCCATCGTCCAGCGCTGGTCCTCCCCTGCTGTGGGGGCTGGTGCGGACGTGGACGAGCTGGCCGGCCGCATGCGCGCCTCACTCCAAGAGGTGTGCGATGCGGCCATGCCGAGGGTTCGGAGGGGGCACCAGGGACGGGAGCAGGTGTATTGGTGGTCGTCTGAGATCGCGGAGCTCAGGGCGGCCTCCAACGTGGCCCGCCGCCAATACACGCGGTGCGGCCACCGCCTGCGGAACAACCCGTCCCTGGAAGAGTTAAGGGACCGGCTGCGGGGCATCTATCGAGAGGCGAAGATGGCCCTGCAGCTGGCAATTAGTCGGGCCAAGGCCGCTGCCAGGGAGCAGCTGTTGGCGGATCTCGATAGGGATCCCTGGGGGCGACCCTACCGCGCAGCGCGTGACAAGCTGTGCGCGCGGGGAGCCCCCGTCCTGGAGACTCTGCCTCCCGACCTCCTCGAGAGGGTGGTCGGGGAGCTGTTCCCAGCCGCGGCCCATCACTCTCCGCCGGTGATGTCGCCGCCGTCTCGCCAGGTGGCTGGCGGGGACGACGATGTCCCGCTGGTCACCGAGTCGGAGATGGAGACGGCGCTGGCCCGACTGCGAGCCAAGAAGACGGCCCCCGGGCCTGACGGTGTCCCGGGCCGCGTGGTGTGCGTGGCCTCGGAGTTCCTTGGGGGGGGGCTTCGGGGACTGTTCGACAGGTGCCTTCTGTCCGGACGGTTCCCGAAGCTCTGGAGGGAGGGGAGGCTATGCCTCCTCAAGAAGGAAGGCCGGCCGGAGGACTCCCCCTCCGCGTACCGGCCCATCGTGCTTCTGGACGAGGCGGGCAAACTGTTCGAGAGGGTCCTCGCTGCCCGTCTCGTCCAGCACCTTGAGGGAGTGGGACCGGGGCTCAGCCCGGTCCAGTTCGGCTTCAGGGCGGGGCGGTCGACGATCGACGCGCTCGACGCCCTGAGGCGCCTCCGCGAGGAGGCGGTGGAGGAGGGGGAAGTGGTCCTGGCGGTGTCGCTCGACATCGCCAATGCGTTCAACAGCCTCCCCTTCGAGACGCTCGAGGAGGCACTTCGGTACCATGAGGTGCCTCCTTATCTCGGGAGGCTGCTGAGCGCATACCTCCGGGACCGCGAGGTCCTGTGGGAGGGAGCGGACGGCCGCATTCAGCGGCGGACGGTAAATTGCGGTGTTCCGCAGGGCTCGGTTCTAGGCCCTGTCCTGTGGAACATCGGATACGACTGGTTGCTCAGGATGCCGCTACTGCCCGGGGTGGGGCTGCTCTGCTACGCAGACGACACCCTCATCACGGCCAGGGGCGGCACCTTCGCCGAGGCGGCGAGGAGAGCAACGGTCGCGACGTCGCTGGCTGCGGACCGGATCGGCCTGCTGGGCCTGAGGGTCTCCCTCCCGAAGACGGAGGCCCTCCTCCTCCACGGGCCACGCCGGGGTCCCCCTCGCGGTGCGAGCATCACCGTGGGGGGGACGGTGATAGAGCTGCGGGCCCAGATGAAGTATCTGGGCCTGCACCTGGACGGTCGGTGGAGCTTCGGGGCCCACTTCCAACAGATGGCCCCGAGGCTCATACGGTCGGCCGCCGCCCTGGGCAGGCTGCTGCCCAACGTCGGCGGCCCGGGCTCCGTCTGCAGGCGCCTGTACTCCGGCATCATCCGGAGTATGGCCCTGTACGGAGCCCCCGTCTGGGTCGGAGCCCTCACCGCTCGCAACAGGGCCCTTCTGCGGAGGCCGCAGAGGGTCATAGCGGTGAGGGCGATCCGGGCTTACCGCACGGTGTCGTGGACGGCTGCCACGCTGCTCGCCGGGGACCCACCCTGGGAGCTCCAGGCGGAGGTGCTGGCGGCCGTCTACAGGTACCGTGCGGCACGGAGGGAGGAGGGAGCGCTGCCCCTCCTCGACGGTGGTGGTGCAAGGCGGGTCAGGGACAGAGCGCGAGAGGCCCTGATCCGCCACTGGGAGGAGGATTTGGGGTCCCCAGCCGCCGGGCTGGCGACGGTGGAGGCGGTCCGCCCCCACCTAGATCGCTGGCTGTCTCGGCGGCACGGGACCCTAACCTACAGGTTGGTGCAGGTGCTTACCGGGCATGGCTGCTTCGGTAAGTACCTGCATCAAATCGCGGGCCGGGAGCCGACGCCGGTCTGCCACGAGTGTGGTGCGCCAGTCGACACGGCGCGCCACACGGTGGAGGAGTGTGCCGCCTGGGTGACCGAGAGGCGGGCCCTGGCGGCACAGGTCGGAGGAGACCTCTCGCTGTCGAGCCTTATCGGACGGATGCTCGACAGCGAGGAGGGGTGGGAAGCAATGGCCTCCTTCTGCGAGGACGTCATGTCGCAGAAGGAGGCCGCGGAGCGGGTCAGGGAGGAGGACGTCCTGGCCGACCCGCGCCGCAGACGGAGGCCGGGGAGGAGGAGGCGACTGTACGCCCACCTCCTTCCCCCGCCATAGAGGCCGGTGGTGGGCCGGGGGACCCGCCACCGACGAAAGCCTCGATGACTGAGGGCGTCCCAGTGTACCGGGACGCCCTCTCCGATAGTCGCTTGCCCGCGTAGCGGGCACCTCGTCGGGGCGTCAACGTCGACTGCGCTCGCGCGAACCGTTGGCGCCCCAAGCGTGCCGTGTGAGGGTATACCGCTGGGGTTTTAGTGGGTATACGGGTTCTGTCCCGGGAGTCCCACATAATCACCGACCTCACCCCCGGGGGGCGGTGGTATGCGTAACGCATTTCCCCAGCGAAACCAAAAAAAAAAAAAAAAAAAAAAAAAAAAAAAAAAAAAAAAAAAAAAGGTTAGGTTAGGTTAGGTTAGGTTGGGCGGGTGGAAGGGGAAGTCACAGAGGCTACTGGTAAGACCTGGTGACTTCGTCTTTCACCGTACTCCATTGTCTTTCCCGGCAATGTGAGGGGTGTTGGTCTTGGGTGGAGCACTACTGTTGCGTCGAAACCCAAGGCAAGTGTGGTTGTTATCCTGCTCGTGGTTGCCGCCTGCTTTTGGTCTGGCCCTTCTGGACAGACGTAGCCGAAACAGCCATGCGCCTTCCCGTCTTAATTCTCCACTTCCCTCCTTTCCCTTACCCTGTTTCCTGTCGTTCCGAGTCCTCACTTAATTTATTTTAACACTATCTTTTTGTTGTTTTGTTGTTGTTATACTTCGTTTTGTTTGTTTGTTTTGTTTTGTTGTTTTGTGTTTTTCTGTTCGTTTTGTTTGTTGTTGTTTGTTTGTTTGTTTTGTTTTGTTTTGGTTTTGGTTTTGGTTTTGTTTGTTTGTTTTGTTTGTTTGTTTCCCTAACTGTTCTATCTTTTTGTTTGCTTCTTTTCTTTTCGTCTCTTCGGGTTTGCGGCTCCCGGGGTTCCTCGGGGGTTCGCAGGGGTGGGTGTGCTTAGGGCGACGTTTTGGTTGGGAGTAAAAACATGGACAAGCGCGATTATGAAACTATTCCCCGGGCGGGTCCCAGTTCGTCGGTGACGGCTGGGGAATCCCGCACCCCTGCGCCTAACAGTGCGGGGGTCTGCCCCACGTTATACGGGGGGGGCAGTAACCGCGTGACTCCGTCTGTTGCAACAGACGTTGAGAGGAGGGGGGCCACCGTGCCGAAATCACAACAATATGTAGAGGTAGCCGGAAGAGACGGCGTAGTTTATCGCTTTCCCGGCGATCGAGTGCCGGATGCGATATCCACGGATGACGAGGTGGTTGTCGTGGAGGAGAGGGAGAGGGTGGACGAAGGGGTGCGCCGAACACCTGGCCCCCGAAGGGACGGCAAGGGTCGCTTTCTGTCGTCCCGGTCTGCCTCCCCATGCTCGGCTTCAAAGCCGAAGGAAGGAGGAAAGGCTCCGGTGGTGGTCCTCCAGGACTGCCTCAGGCCTGGAACGCCCCGGAGCGTGGAACGGTTGAGACGAGAACGGGAGCTAGGTCTCGACATGTTGACGTCCGGCGACGAGGACGTCGAGTTCCTGTCGGATTCCGACTGTTCTCTGCGGAGAGCCAGCAGCAAGCGTCGTCTGGACGCCGAGGACGACGCTGCTGCTGAGGCCGCGGAGAAGGTGCCCCGGATTGAGAAGGTCTCCAAAAGGGGGAAGGCCAAGAAGGCCAGTGCCAGGTTAGAGGAAGTTCCCGAAGGTAACACCTCGGATGATCCCTCAGAAGACGCCCCAAGAGGGCGTGGAAGACCGCCCACCACGGGCCAACACGTCGGCCTGTGGCGTAAGAAGAAGGAGAGGGAGGCGGCCCTCGAGGAGGAAAGGGAGAGGCAGGAGTATGAGGCCAGGTGGGGCCCGCTCCAGCCGCCAACTCCCAGTGTTGAGAGGCTGGAGCAGCAGGAGCGCGAGGACCGCGAGGTCCGGGAGGCGGACGAGCGCGCTGCGGAGCAGGGAGTCGCTCCTAGCAGGCTCTACCAGCCGGTGCGCGACGCTGATGTGGACGATATGAACGGGATTGAGCTGGCCCGTACCGTCCACAACAGCGTCATCAAGATAAGAGAGGGAGTCAAAAGCTCAAAAAATCTGAAAGGGACGGTGATCCGGGAGGTGAAGGACGGCCTGGGCGCAATCTTGGACGCGACGGAGGTGCTGATGCGCCGCACAGAGTCAGGGGAAGTGGCTCTGTTGCGGGCGCAAGTCACAACCCTCACAGATCAGATGAGGGACATGGAGCTGCAGTGCGCTGAACAGCGGCGCACGATAGACGGGCTGCGCACTCGGCTTACAAAGGCCGAGGCAGCCCGTATAGAGAAGACAATGCGCCCCTCTACAGCAACAGAGGGGCTTGACGTCCAGCTCCTTAGCAGGAACATAATGACCCAGGTGGGTGGGATGCTTAACGCCCGCCTGGAGGAATTTGAGAGCCGGCTTCCCCCGGCAAGGAGTATGCGCCCGCCTCTCGCGTCGGATGCTGCCCAGGCCCCAGTGGCCGAAGCGGCCGGAACCGACAGGCCGGCTAAGAAGAAGAGGAAGGGTGCCAAACTGGCTGCCCCTGTGAGGAGTGAGGTCGGGCCGACGGCACCAACCGTCCCTGCCCAAGCCGCTACGACATCTGCGGCCCCGACCCTCTCCAAAAATCAGAAGAAGAGGTTAAAGAAGAAGAGCCTCGCGGCGCAGAGAGCGCCCGACGCGGAACACGCGGACGTCACGCCTGCCGCGTCATACGCGGACGCTGCATCCGCCCCAGTCCGAGAGGGCTGGAATGTGGTGGTCCGGAGAGGGGCCACCAAGAAGGCAGTTCGGCCTCCTCAGCCGCAACCCGCCAGCAGGCAGCCGCCGGCACAGCGGAAGCCCAAAGCCTCGCGGCTGCGGGCACCACGCACGTCGGCGGTTACTCTCACGCTGCTGCCGGGAGCCGCTGAGGAGAATCTCAACTTTGGTGGGGTCCTGCGCAAGGTCAGGACCCAGATGCCTGAGGAGGAGTTCGTGGCACTCAAGCCCACATTTAGAGAGGCGGCTACGGGGGCGCTCATCATAGAGCTGCCCGATGCTGAAAAGGCGGATGCTCTCGCCTCCAAATTCAGGGAGGCGTTTGGGCCAGAGGTACTCCGTGTGGCGCGGCCGGTCAAGTCGACCGAGCTGCGCCTACACGCGTTGGATCCCTCTGTGGTGGAGGAGGAGGTCGTTTCGGCCGTCGCGAGCGCCGGTGGGTGCGATGCGGCGGCCGTCAGGTGCGGCCCCATAAGACGGTCGAGCCGGTCGGGCCTAGGCACGGTGTGGGTGCGTTGCCCGACGGCGGCCGCAAAAACGATCGCTCGAGGGCGTCTTGCGATCGGGTGGTCGGCGGCCAGAGTAGAGATCCTGCGGCAGCGGCCCCGGATGTGTTACCGGTGTCTCGAGACCGGTCACGTCGGGGCCTGCTGCAAATCGGAGCAGGACAGAAGCAGTCTCTGCTATCAGTGCGGGGTAAGCGGCCACAAGGCCGTCGACTGCAATGCGCCTGCGCGCTGCGTGGTCTGCGAGGGAGAGGGCCGAGACGCTAATCATCGGTGCGGCCGGATTAGCTGTCTCGGGCCCAAAAAGCGTAGGCCGCCAAGGGAGGCGGCTACGCAGGTCCGGATGGACACATAGTCCGTCCGAGACTCGAGTGGGGCCCGTTCTGTCCGGGCCAACTCGCCGAGGTGCGCGCAGGCGCACGTAGGGTCGTGGCCTTCAATGGCCAAGCCAGGTGGGCACAGGGGCAACTGGTGCAATTAGGTCCCAAACGCCCCTCCACTGGGACGCGAGACCGGAGGAGTTTTAGTGGGTAGGGGGGCGCCCTCATCCCTAAAGGGCGTCTTCGAGTCTCCACATACCCCGGTCGCCTTCCATCTTCAGACCGGGGACCCGTAAAAAGGGTTTCTCCTCCGCCCAAAAAAAAAAAAAAAAAAAGGTTAGGTTAGGTTAGGTTAGGTTAGGTTAGGTTAGGTTAGGTTAGGTTAGGTTAGGTTAGGTTAGGTTAGGTTAGGTTGGGCGGGTGGAAGGGGAAGTCACAGAGGCTACTGGTAAGACCTGGTGACTTCGTCTTTCACCGTACTCCATTGTCTTTCCCGGCAATGTGAGGGGTGTTGGTCTTGGGTGGAGCACTACTGTTGCGTCGAAACCCAAGGCAAGTGTGGTTGTTATCCTGCTCGTGGTTGCCGCCTGCTTTTGGTCTGGCCCTTCTGGACAGACGTAGCCGAAACAGCCATGCGCCTTCCCGTCTTAGTTCTCCCCTTTCCTCCTTTCCCTTTCCCCTTCTCCCTTCTCTCCCATTTCCTGTTTCAGTGTCGCGGTTGTTCGGCTCCGGGGACTTCTCTGTTTTCAGAGTTGCCTTGGGACGTCGCACCGCCGTGGCACACCATGAGGTCCTCGGGTTGGCGCTCAACTCAGTTGGCCGTCAAACCGAGTCCTCACTTCATTTAATTCACTCTATCCTTTTGTTTATTTTGTTGTTGTTCTACTTGGTTTTGTTTGTTGTTTTGGTTTTGTTGTTCTTTGTTTGTCTGTCTTCTATACTGTCTTTTTGTTTCGTTTCGTTTTCTGTTTTGTAGTTTCTTTGGGTTGCGGCTCTCGGGTTTTTTCCCGGGGGTCTGCAAGGGGGGGTGTGATTAGGGCGACGCTAAGGGAGAGTTCAAAAATGGATAAGCGTTCAAATAAAAATACTCCCCGGGCGGGTCCCAGCAAGCCGGTGGCTGCTGGGGAATCCCGCACCGCTCCTTCTTCTGGGGGGGGCGGTCTGCCCCATGTATACGGGGGGGGCAATTTGGGCGTTCCGTCCGTTGGAACGACGGACGAGGTAGGAGAGACGAGAGTGGCGCGCAAGCGCGTAGCGGAGGTGTCTGCCACGGTGGAAGGGGCGAGAGAAGTAAAGAGGGTGAGCAGTCCGCTCCCAAGCTATAGGAAGCTGCAGGTCCCAAGTGACGTCAGCGAAGCGGAGAGTAGGGACAGTTCGATAGGAAGAAAGGAAGCGGGGTCGGAGTCATGTGACTCGGAGTTCATGGCCCCCCTAGACAAGACGAGGCGTTACTTTAAACGCGCAAGGGAGGGAACAGCTTGTCGCTCACAGACACCGCCCACCAGTGAGTGGGAGGAGGAAGAGACTGACGGCCCGGAAGATCTGGAGAAGGACGGGGTGCTAAACAGTGGCTTCTACCACGAGTACTCCCGCCACATGTACAGGCGATATGTGAAGCTGCGTGATGAAATCGCAGAGAATAAGGAGGACGCAGCGGAAATCCCAGAGGACATTCGCTTTAAAAACTTGGCGCGAACGCTTAACGCGAAAGCGAAGTTAGTGGATGTCGTCACGAAGGTGACCCAAAACAGGGAGAAGATACCTCCAGGAGAGCCGAGTGCTGAATCACTTGGCAGTATAATTCAAGACGATATGGCCATCCTCCTGGAGGTCATCAAAAGGTCAGGAAAACCAAAGGGCGTCTTTTTAAAGGCCTTGAACCTTGCGCTGCCCTCGCTTCTGGCGGCGACAAAGAAGCTTTACGAGAAAGCCAAGGACGTGGAAAGGCTGGAGAAACAAGTCCAGTGTATGAGGGCGGAAATTGACGAGCTGAAAGGAGTGGTGACCGGTCGGCCACAGCCCCGATCCCCTCAAGTCTTGAAGACACAAGCCTCGCAGACAGTGACGACGCAGGAAGAGGGTGTGTCACCGCTAACAATGCGGGAAGTCGGCGCCATGATGGACGCGAAGATCGCGGGCATCGCGGACCGGCTGCTGCCAGAGAGGCGGTTCCGTCCGCCTCTGGCGGCAGACAGGGCCGCGAGCCCCCATCTGGCGCCTAAACCCATGGCGAAAAGGGTAGAGACACAAGAACCACCCAAAAACCGAAGGAGGAAGTCGAAGCGGAAAAGGGTCGCGGCTGTGCCACCGGTTGCAGAGCTCCCCGCTGTCCCTGCGCCTGTGCAAAGAGTGGCGATAGCCAGGGGCACGAACACCTGGGCGGAGGTAGCCGCCAGAAAAACTAATAGGACGACGAAGCCGACGAGCCGTCCCTCCCCGCCGCCACGTAAGGCGAAGTCGGGGAAGAGGACGAAGTACCGGCGAAACACGGACCAGACTCTGACGGAGGCTGTGACCCTTACATTACCCGAGGCGTCACAGCACTCCTACTCGGACGTGATCAAAACTGCCAAGACGGCAGTGAACCTGGACGAAATAGGGGTCGCCCCTGGAGACATGCGGCCTAGAAGGACGAGAACGGGGGGACTATTGTATGAGCTGTCCGGCCCCGGCTGTGGAGAGAAGGCCGACAGACTCGCTGAACGCCTGAGCGCGGCGCTAGTTGCTCTCGGCGTCCGCGTCTTACGGCCTATAAGATCAAGGGAGATAAGCATCAAGGATATTGACGATGATACTACAAAGGACGATATAACAAGGGCAGTCGCCTCAGCTGGGGGCTGCGCGGCGGAGACCATCAGGGTCGGGAACATCCGCCGCGCACCGGGTTACCTAGGTGTGGTCTGGGTGCGCTGTCCCGTGACTGCTGCTCAGCGGTTGTTGTCAACTGGTCATTTAGTACTAGGCTGGTGTAGGGCGAGGGTCGAGGCACTCGGGGCAAAGACGGAATTTTGTTTCCGTTGCCTCGAGTGCGGCCATGTAGGAGCTCAGTGTCCTAATGAGGACAAAGGAAGAGGGGCTCGCTGCTACAAATGTGGCGAGCCGGGCCATCGGGCAAGAGAGTGCCAGGCCCGGGACAGGCGCTGCCCGCTGTGTGCGGATCTGGGTTTACCCCACGAGCACCGGCTGGGCAGCGGACCTTGCGCCCAGGCGAAGGGGGGCCTTGTTAAGCCTCCCAGACGCCGCGGGGTGGTCCAGGGTGCTGCTGCTGTTGCGGTGGCGCCCATGGAGACCGATGCCCCGCAAACTGGGCGGGCGGGTGGCGCGAGCTCGACTAGCCGAGCCGCCACCGCCGGGATGACGGCCGAGCATCAGGCCGCAAAGATGCGCCCAGGCGAAGGGGGGCCTTGTTAAGCCTCCCAGACGTCGCGGGGTGGTCCAGGGTGCTGCTGCTGTTGCGGTGGCGCCCACGGAGACCGATGCCCCGCAAACTGGGCGGGCGGTTGGCGCGAGCTCGATTGACCGAGCCGCCACCGCCGGGATGTAGGCCGACCATCTGGCCAACTGATCCCGGGGAGGGCGCGGGGAAGCCCTCCCCACTATGGGATCAGGATGGGTGCCCTGTCATGTTGTACCGGGCAGGGCACCACGGAGCGACCAATGCTCCAAGGTTGGGTGCTCCATAAGGGAGTCACGGACTGGATGGGGGAGAGCTTTAACATCTTCGCTCCCCCCCGCGCGTCTGCACTGTGGTGTAACTGTCGGGGCCCACGGAGCAGAGTCTGCGCGAGAAGGTACACCGGGGTGATGTTTAGTGGGTATGCCCCCATTCTGGGGGAGAGTCCCACACTCCCCTCGTCGGTCCTCCCCGGGACCGACGGGGATAGTCCGTAATGGATTTTACACCCCGCAACAAAAAAAAAAAAAAAAAAAAAAAAAAAAAAAAAAGGTTAGGTTAGGTTAGGTTAGGTTAGGTTAGGTTAGGTTAGGTTAGGTTAGGTTAGGTTAGGTTAGGTTAGGTTAGGTTAGGTTAGGTTAGGTTAGGTTAGGTTAGGTTAGGTTAGGTTAGGTTAGGTTAGGTTAGGTTAGGTTAGGTTAGGTTAGGTTAGGTTAGGTTAGGTTAGGTTAGGTTAGGTTAGGTTAGGTTAGGTTAGGTTAGGTTAGGTTAGGTTAGGTTAGGTTAGGTTAGGTTAGGTTGGGGACGACGATGTCCCGCTGGTCACCGAGCCGGAGATGGAGACGGCGCTGGCCCGACTGCGGGCCAAGAAGACGGCCCCCGGGCCTGACGGTGTCCCGGGCCGCGTGGTTGGCGTGGCCTCGGAGTTCCTGGGGGAGGGGCTTCGGAAGCTGTTCGACAGGTGCCTTCTGTCCGGGCGGTTCCCGAAGCCCTGGAAGGAGGGGAGGCTTTGCCTCCTCAAGAAGGAGGGCCGGCCGGAGGACTCCCCCTCCGCGTACCGGCCCATCGTGCTTCTGGACGAGGCGGGCAAGATGTTCGAGAGGGTCCTCGCTGCCCGTCTCGTCCAGCACCTGGAGGGAGTGGGACCGGGGCTCAGCCCGGTCCAGTTCGGCTTCAGGGCGGGGCGGTCGACGATCGACGCGCTCGACGCCCTGAGGCGCCTCCGGGAGGAGGTGGTGGAGGAGGGGGATGTGGTCCTGGCGGTGTCGCTCGACATCGCCAATGCGTTCAACAGCCTCCCCTTCGAGACGCTCGAGGAGGCACTTCGCTACCATGAGGTGCCTCCTTATCTCGGGAGGCTGCTGAGCGCATACCTCCGGGACCGCGAGGTCCTGTGGGAGGGAGCGGACGGCCGCATTCAGCGGCGGACGGTAAAGTGCGGTGTTCCGCAGGGCTCGGTTCTAGGCCCTGTCCTGTGGAACATCGGATACGACTGGTTGCTCAGGATGCCGCTACTGCCCGGGGTGGGGCTGCTCTGCTACGCAGACGACACCCTCATCACGGCCAGGGGCGGCACCTTCGCCGAGGCGGCGAGGAGAGCAACGGTCGCGACGTCGCTGGCTGCGGACCGGATCGGCCTGCTGGGCCTGAGGGTCTCCCTCCCGAAGACGGAGGCCCTCCTCCTCCACGGGCCACGCCGGGGTCCCCCTCGCGGTGCGAGCATCACCGTGGGGGGGACGGTGATAGAGCTGCGGGCCCAGATGAAGTATCTGGGCCTGCACCTGGACGGTCGGTGGAGCTTCGGGGCCCACTTCCAACAGATGGCCCCGAGGCTCATACGGTCGGCCGCCGCCCTGGGCCGGCTGCTGCCCAACGTCGGCGGCCCGGGCTCCGTCTGCAGGCGCCTGTACTCCGGCATCATCCGGAGTATGGCCCTGTACGGAGCCCCCGTCTGGGTCGGAGCCCTCACCGCTCGCAACAGGGCCCTTCTGCGGAGGCCGCAGAGGGTCATAGCGGTGAGGGCGATCCGGGCTTACCGCACGGTGTCGTGGACGGCTGCCACGCTGCTCGCCGGGGACCCACCCTGGGAGCTCCAGGCGGAGGTGCTGGCGGCCGTCTACAGGTACCGTGCGGCACGGAGGGAGGAGGGAGCGCTGCCCCTCCTCGACGGTGGTGGTGCAAGGCGGGTCAGGGACAGAGCGCGAGAGGCCCTGATCCGCCACTGGGAGGAGGATTTGGGGTCCCCAGCCGCCGGGCTGGCGACGGTGGAGGCGGTCCGCCCCCACCTAGATCGCTGGCTGTCTCGGCGGCACGGGACCCTAACCTACAGGTTGGTGCAGGTGCTTACCGGGCATGGCTGCTTCGGTAAGTACCTGCATCAAATCGCGGGCCGGGAGCCGACGCCGGTCTGCCACGAGTGTGGCGCGCCAGTCGACACGGCGCGCCACACGGTGGAGGAGTGTGCCGCCTGGGTGACCGAGAGGCGGGCCCTGGCGGCACAGGTCGGAGGAGACCTCTCGCTGTCGAGCCTTATCGGACGGATGCTCGACAGCGAGGAGGGGTGGGAAGCAATGGCCTCCTTCTGCGAGGACGTCATGTCGCAGAAGGAGGCCGCGGAGCGGGTCAGGGAGGAAGACGTCCTGGCCGACCCGCGCCGCAGACGGAGGCCGGGGAGGAGGAGGCGACTGTACGCCCACCTCCTTCCCCCGCCATAGAGGCCGGTGGTGGGTCGGGGGACCCGCCACCGACGAAAGCCTCGATGACTGAGGGCGTCCCAGTGTACCGGGGCGCCCTCCCTGATAGTCGCTTGCCCGCGTAGCGGGCACCTCGTCGGGGCGTCAACGTCGACTGCGCTCGCGCGAACCGTTGGCGCCCCAAGCGTGCCGTGTGAGGGTATACCGCTGGGGTTTTAGTGGGTATACGGGTTCTGTCCCGGGAGTCCCACATAATCACCGACCTCTCCCCCGGGGGGCGGTGGTATGCGTAACGCATTTCCCCAGCGAAACCAAAAAAAAAAAAAAAAAAAAAAAAAAAAAAAAAAAAAAAAAAAAAAGGTTAGGTTAGGTTAGGTTAGGTTAGGTTAGGTTAGGTTAGGTTAGGTTAGGTTAGGTTAGGTTAGGTTAGGTTAGGTTAGGTTCCCCCCCGACTTGTGCTGCCACCTTGCCGTGGTGGGGGGGCTTGAGTGCCTCAATGATCCGTGGGGCCATACCGGCCAGGGCCTCCCATGCCGGGCGGGCCCACGGGGAGAGGTGAGACGAAGAGCAGCGCTACCTTTTATAAAGTATTTATTGTTTTCGTTTTTGTTTCGTTTTGGTTTTGCTTTTGTTCGTATTTATTCTGTTTTGGTTGTATTGTTCTTTTGTTATCATCTTCGTTTTGTTTTGGTTATTTTTTATACTCTTTTCTATCATATATATCACTATTTCATCTTCCTTTTCCCAGACGATTAGTGGATGGTAAAATAAAATAATGGACAGTCGCAAGAATAAAATGAATCCCCGGGCGGGTCCCAGCTCGACTCTGTCAGCTGGGGAATCCCGCACCGTCGCTCCTTCGGGGGAGGCGGTCTGCCCCTCGTATTACGGGGGGGGCAAATTCTGCGCCCAATCTGTTGTTTCGGCAGTAGTGGAGAAGAGTACGGATGTGCGGAAGGCCTCAGGGAGCGGTATACCGCTCCTTCGTGTCACTAAAGGTCGTAGTAGGAGTACGAGGAGCTCAGTGGACCTGACCTCTCAAACGGTAACGCAGTTTGGGGGGCAGGGAAGCAATTCGAATGAGAAGGAGAACGCAAGAACAAAATCGCCCTTAGGGATGATACTCACGTTTGGGTCCGGTTCTAAGACAAAGGACGCGGACAGTGTGTCTGATGTAGGAAAAGAGCAGATCGGCTCACAAGCCGGGAGCATAACCGCCAGTACGGCGAAACAACCCGTCGTCATAATTGAAGACGTTTTGTTAAGGGAAGGACGAGGCTCAGTGGAGTCTCTCAACATGGACGTGTGTGAGGGTGAGGGGCGTGAGGACGATAATGTCTCAATCGCCAGTTCCACCAACTCCACACGTTCCACTCCTGCCAGAGCCGGGAGCAAACGACGAAGGAAGAGTGGTTCGTCGGACCCGGACTCTGATGAGGCAGATGGGGTCAAAATGCCGCGGGCTGCTTCACGCAGTAGCTCGACGAGCCAGAAACGTGGCAGAGGAAGGCCTCCCACTACGGGAGAATACGTTGAGCTGGCCAAGTCCAAGGAGGACCTCCGGAAAGCGGAGCAGGCACTGGTGTGGCTCGAGGCGGAAAAAGAGCTGGCCGCCAGCACAGTGAAACTGTGCCGACTCACTAGGAGCCATCGTCAGGGCCAGTCAGAGTCCACACCGGACCTCCGAACAGCAGGAGAGGAAGAGGGCTTTCCCCCCGCCGCGCAAATCATGAGAAAGGTGGACGGTTGCGTGGAATACATACGGGACGTGGGGCGAAAGTCCAAAAATCTTAAGGGAGAGTTGCAAGGGGGCCTGAAGGTGGCCACCACGACAATTGTAGAGGCTGTACAAGATCTGGCAGCCCTCTCGACGTCAGAGGAGTCGAGGCGTCTACAGGCGGACAATGACCGCCTTCAAGCGGCTAACGCTCGCCTCCATGAGGACAATGCCCAGCTGAAAGCTGAGGTCATCGGCCTGCGACAGGACATAGAGAAGCTGAGGTTACTCATCCAAGAGACCTCAGCCACACTGAAAACTCCAGTGCCGGTGAACCCTAAAGTGGATGAGAAGCAGGAGTGGTTGAGAGAGGCTATGCTGTGCTGCGGTAATATGATTACGGCACGCATCGACGACCGCCTACCGCCTGCACCAACCATGCGCCCACCGCTCGCGGCGGATAGGGCCCGAGAGAAGGCCGCTGCTAAGACCAAGACAGCCACGCCTACAGTTGCTCCACCAGCTCGCCCGGTGGCAACAATTAATCGGAAGGGAGTGCGAGTGGTGGCCGCCGCCAAGCCTGTCGTACCGAACAAGGCTTTGGGGACAAAAACAGCTGTCCCCTCGACCTCTGGGGTCAAAACGTACGCCAAGGCGGCGGCGACCGCAACAATACCGGCAAAAACAAGTGCCAAGCTTCAGGCCAAAGTAACAATGCCGACGAGGATTCCCCTGCGTAAGGCAGGGAGTAATAAGGTGGTGGTCCGAGAGGGCCCTGTCGTACCGGCTGCTGAGGTGGCGGTCGACGCCCCAGTGGACATGGAGGTGGTGGTCGCAGCGGTCGAGACCTCTCCGCCTCCTCCACGGGTTACAACATCCAAACCCGTGGAACCAGTGCCCAGCACGTCCGCTGACGGCACGGAGGAGGTAGGCCCCTCTTCTTCTAAGAAGAGGAAGAAGAAGAAAAAGAAGAGGGGCAACATGGCCGCGCGCCGGGTTCCGGACGCGGAACATGCGGACATGGCAGTCATCCCGCACAACAATGAGGAGGGGTGGACGAGGGTTATACCTCGCAAGGCGGCTCGACAGCTGCGTCCACGGTCCCAGGGCCGCGAAGAGAGAGGACCACCTCCCAGAGCAGGGCAGAGGACTCAGCCCAAAAAACTGAGTACGCCCCGAAATGCTGCGATAATTCTAACGATCCAGCCGGAGGGGCACGAGAAGGGTATATCCTACAAGGATTTAATAGCCGAGGCCAAGAAGCACATAAGTATAAAAGCCCTGGGCATCAAGGGCGTGCTATTCCGCACGGCTGCTACAGGCGCCTGCAAGATGGAGCTGTCGGGCAGCCAGGAAAAAGCGGATGCCTTGGCCTCGAAACTAAGGGAAGCTCTTGACCCAAACATAGTTAGGGTCACACGGCCGACGAAGGCGGCCGAATTGCGGCTAACCGGTCTCGATGACTCGGTAACGCGGGAAGAAATAATCGAGACTGTGGCGGAATTAGGAGAGTGTGACGCAGCCGCAGTCACCTGTGGGGAAATAAAGAGGGACTCTCCACGTAGGCTCGGAACAGTTTGGGTCAAGTGCCCGATTCAGGCCGCCAAAAAGGTGACCAAAACCACAAAGATCACCGTGGGGTGGTCGCTAGCTAGGGTAGAACTCCTCCCTGTGCGGCCACTTCAATGTTTTCGCTGCCTGGAAGCTGGGCACGTGCGGCCCTGTTGTGCTTCCACAGAGGACCGCAGTGCCCAGTGTTATCGCTGCGGCGAAATAGGCCACAAAGCCTCCAACTGCCACGCCAAGCCGCACTGCACTGTGTGTGCGGCGGCGGGCAGAAAGGCCGACCACCGAGGTGGTCGTAAGACATGTGTGGCCTCCAAGCAAAAGGAGCCGGCTGGTGAAAACATGTCACAGCCCGCCCACCCCAATCCTCCAAGTGCAGGAGGTGCGGGCGAGATGGTTAATGTTTCCGCGACCCAATTATGAACCAGTGTCGATTTATACAAGCCAATATCAACCACTGTGCCCGAGCTCAAGATCTGCTCTCACAAAACATGGCACAGTGGGACACGCATGTAGGGGTGGTCGCGGAACCTTATAGAGTCCCAAACAGTGGGAACTGGGCTGGAGACACGAGTGGCCAAGTGGCACTCGTAACAAGAACGGGAAGCGGTGCCCCACCCATGCGAAACATAACCAAAGGTCGTGGCTGGGTGGCGGCAAACATAAGGGATGTCCTCGTTGTCGGCGGCTATTTCTCTCCAAATGGCACTGTCGCCGACTTCGAGGAATACTTAAGGGGCCTGAGCATACTACTCGGTAACAGGGTGGCGCGACATGTTCTGCTCGCTGGGGACCTAAACGCCAAGTCTGCGGCGTGGGGGTCCTCAGCCAGTAACCCGCGGGGTGATGTCCTGGAGGAGTGGGTCGCCTTGCAGGGTTTGGTTGTCCTCAACAGAGGTCGTGCACACACGTGCGTAAGACGAGAGGGAGGGTCAGTCGTCGATGTGACGTTCTCGACTCCCGACCTTGGGTCCCGCGTTTCCGGATGGAGGGTAGAGGAAGGCGCTGAGACTCTGTCGGATCATCGCTACATCCGATATGATGTCTCCGCCTTCCTGCCCAATATACAAGTCGGACGAGCTGCCCCCGGGGATCCTCCCCGGTGGACACTCAAAAAACTGAGGATAGATGCAGCCGAAATTCAGGCTGAACTGGAAACGTGGGTCCACCCGACCCCATCACCGGAAGTGACACAGGAGGCGAACTGGCTGCGGGGTGCATTGTCTAGAGTCTGCGATGCCTCCATGCCGAGGCAGCGTCCGGGTGCGCCTCGTCGTAGTGTATATTGGTGGAACGACGAGGTGGCCCAGGCGAATGCCCGGTGCCTCGCGGCCAGGCGCAGGTTTCAAAGGATTCGACGCAGGCGACGCCGTAACCCAGAAGAGGAGGATGCGGCGTACGCCGCATACCGGGAAATGTCGAGTGCCCTATCGGCGAGCATCAGTCGGGCAAAAGAGGCGGCGCATGAGGGGTGGATCGAGTCCCTTAATGAAGATCCATGGGGCAGGCCGTACAAGTTTGTACGGCACAAACTTACGCCCTGGGCACCACCCCTCACTGCGACCATGGAGCCTCAGCAGGTCGAGGATGTTGTGGACGCATTGTTCCCGGCGGCGCAAAACATAGAACCGCCGAGAATGGCGCCACAAAATGATTCGGAGGAAGAAGACGCTCCGCCTATCACGGAGGGCGAATTTGGGACGGCCCTGGAACGGGCCCGAACGGGCAACAAGGCCCCCGGCTTGGATGGGGTTCATGGTCGAGCGCTGGCTGTCGCGCTTAACACCCTTGGCGACAGGGCGCGCGCCATGCTGAATAGATGTCTAAGGGAGGGCTACTTCCCCGAAGACTGGAAAGTGGGGAAATTAGTCCTCCTGATAAAACCAGGAAGACCGGCGGAATCCCCTTCTGGATATAGGCCAATCGTGCTGCTGGACGAGATGGGCAAACTCTTCGAGCGAATCATAGCTGCTCGTCTCGTCCAGCACATGGAGTCGCAAGGGCCGGACCTCTCCGAGGTACAATTTGGCTTTCGGAGAGGTAAATCGACAATTGACGCTATCCAACGAGTAGTGGGGATGGCCGAGGAAGCGTCATCACAGGGCCAGGTGGTGTTGGCGGTGTCACTCGACATCGCCAACGCCTTTAACACTCTTCCCTGGCCCTGTATATTGGAGGCCCTGAAACATCATCGTTTTCCATCATATCTCCAGGGCCTCATCAGGGCGTATTTATCGGGTCGCATGATCAAATATCCGACCCAAAATGGCTGGACAAGCAGGGAGATATCACGCGGTGTTCCGCAGGGGTCGGTGCTGGGCCCACTCTTGTGGAACATCGGGTTCGATTGGGTCCTCCGTGGCCAACTTGTGAGAGGCGTCACTGTCACGTGCTACGCCGACGACACTCTTGTCACAGCACGTGGCAGTGACTTCAGGGATGCAGCAATACGGGCGACAGCCGGTGTGGCCCACGTCGTAAGGCGTATAAGACTACTGGGGTTGGAAGTCGCACTCGCCAAATCCGAGGCCATATATTTTCATGGGCCGAGGAGAAGGCCACCGCCCAACTCCAGCATAATTGTGAGTGGAGTAGAGATAGGCGTGAAGTCGACAATGAAGTACTTAGGTCTTGTCCTCGACTCACGCCTATCTTTCGAGGAGCATTTCCTCAGGCTGAAGCCAAAATTAATGGCGACGGCGGGCGCTCTGAGCAGTCTATTGAACAACGTTGGGGGGCCGAACGTGGCGTGCAGACGTCTGTACGCCACGGTCATACGCTCGATGGCCCTATACGGAGCGCCCGTCTGGGCTGGCAGACTAAATGCCCATACCAGGGCATTATTAAGGCAACCCCAAAGGGTAATGGCCATAAGGTTGGTGCGTGGCTACCGCAGCGTCTCATTCGAGGCGGCGTGCGCTCTGGCCGGCACACCGCCATGGGAGATGGATGCCCGAGTTCTCGCCGCGGTTTATGCCCGTGTCTCCGAGGCCCGCGCGAGGGGTGAGTCTCCCATGGTGGATACAGTCGCGAGCTGGCGGGCGCACGAACAGCAAGCGCTCATGCGGGATTGGAGTGAGGCGCTGCGGGAGCCATCCGCAGGTAAAACTGTGATAGAGGCCCTAAGGCCTATCTTTGAGGAGTGGGTCACCAGGCGGCACGGAGTCTTGTCGTACCAGCTGACGCAGGTCCTCTCGAACCATGGGTGTTTCGGGAGGTACCTGCACCTGGTGGCAGGAAGGGAGCCAAACCCCAACTGCCACCACTGTGCCGCCTCGGTAGACGATAGCCGCCACACCCTACAAGTGTGTGCGGCATGGACAGTCGAGCGTGCGACTCTAATCGCCGCAGTAGGGACGGACCTCTCGCTCCCGACTCTGGTAGCGAAGATGGTCGGGAGCGAGAGCGCTTGGAAGGCCGTGGCCGACTTCTCTGAGTCGGTCATAA